>JAJOOR010028304.1:0-23602 GCA_036250505.1 Solanum acaule | reverse complement strand
CCTATTAGATAGTATCACACTAAATCTATGTTGATAATTCTTTTCTTATTGATTACCTCCTTGGTCCGGCAAGTAGCAACAAGGCGAGTTCTAACGTTTGCAACCGCTAAAAAGACTTCTAAACGAAAGAATTATCAATGCATACACCACACTATTCAAGAAGTGCTTATTTACTATTCATACTTTGTTAATCGCTCATAGTTCCCACAACCCTAGTTGTGGAGTTTAGTTACCCATAATCATATGAAAACAATTCATTGTTTTAGATGAAAGAATTATGAACTTACGTAAGAAGAATAATAAACTCAGAAATTCAACTTAAAATGCAACTCTAAAATCTTCAAAACGATCTTAGGAAATTAATAATTGCTAAAGTTGCAAGTTAATCTCCCAAGTCAAGAACTAGAATAAAAGTAATAAAATCCAACCCCAAAAATGAGGTTTACATGCCCTATTTATAGAAAACAAGTCCTAAATTAAAAGGGAAACGAAATAAGGAAAGTTTGTTCAGGCACGCGTCTTCATTCCACGAGACTGACTCACAGACCGTCAATAGCTCTACGGTCCGTGAATCCCTTCCGTCAGCCAGGACTTAGAAAATATTTTAGCTTCTAAAAATCAACTTCTCTGAAGCAAATGACAGAACTGCAGTACGGACCGTAGATCGATCTACGGTCCGTCAATCCCTCTCTGTAGCTCCACACCTAGAATCTTCAAAAATCAGGTACTGGAACCCTCGCAGTATCAATCTACGGATCAACAGTGCAGTCCATAGATCAATCTACAGACCATCAATGGTCACCGTGGTTCCACACTTGGTCAGATTTCCCTGATTTGCCTTCCATGCCTTGCCTGCTGATCTACGACCACTATCTACGGAGTGTCAATGAACCTACGGTCCGTAGATGCCCTTTTCTGCATTTCTTTCAGCTGTCTCTTTACTTTCGCGCCTGAACATCTTTCCTGCAAAATATGATAAAAACACATAAAACCAATACAAAAAGGCCCTAGACACACACAACTTGTAAGTGAAATGTATTAGAAATACTGTAAACTCACGGTATATCACACACCATAAAGATAGACCACCTCTCGAATATAGATACGATCCAACCTCTCAGTGTTGAATGAACACTAAATACGAGGGAAGTGTGCTGATTTGATCAATCGATCAATGATGACCTAAATGTTGTCAACACCTCTAGAACTTCGAGGCAAACCCACAACAAAGTCTATAGTGATGCAATCTCACTTCCATTTCGAAATTGGTAATCTCTTAAACTTGCCACCAGGCCTCAAATGATCGGCCTTCACCTGTTGGTAACACATGCAATGGGATACATAATTTTCAATATCTCTCCTCATGCTGCCCTACCAATAGTGTAACGACTTGATTCCGTCGTTATGCAAAAGCCAACGGGGAAAAATTTTGGGCCGAAAAACCTTTTGGTAGTAACTTGAGAAGTCCTAGCCTAGTCCAAATTTGGATGAAATTGGAGTTAGTGAGGTCTAGGGAGATCTGGTAATAAATGATATATCTAATTATGAATTTTATCACATGAATAGATAGCTAAGACATTAAGGAAATCGTACGACTTTACGAAATTGAATTCGGGCGAGTAGAACTCCCGAAACTAATCTTAGCATGAAAGGATAATTTCTGAGTGTCATGGGATAAAGGTGTTTTGTGAAATTGGGGTTTGGAATTATTAAATTTGCTCACTAGTTCCATGCAAACTGTTGTGGCAGAATTATTCCCACCGGGGCGGGGATGCTATAGTGGGATTAGAACCGCCATAGCAAGGAAGACGCGACTTAAATCAGAAATAAACCCCAAAAATGTTTTATTCTTGACAGTTTTCCACCATTCTTGAGGCTAAAGGTAAGGTTTTCACTCCCCGAATCTGTTTTTCGATCCGTAGTATGTAAATTCGTGGGTAATTATTGTTGGGAGAGGGTTTTGATCTGGAATTTATGGTGGAAACAACCCTAATTTGGATATTGGGATCATGAGTTTGATATAGGGTTGATAGGATTGTTGGTAATTCGGTTATTAGTTATTGTTTATTGATTCCCGTGTTATATTATTTGTTTGTAGACCTAGAACAAGCGGAAAGAATCCGAAAAGGGAAGATTCAAGTGCCTTAGTGGATTCAAGCTTGGATTCGAGGTAGGTGATGGTTGTGATTTTATGTTGTGTGATGTATGTTTGTTCTTGCTTCATTATAATACATGTATGTATGTGAATGTTGCACTATTGATCACACTAATTGTAAATGAGGATAGATGAATGATGAATGCCATGAATCATGACTTAATTGCATGATTATGAGAATGTACTTTGTGATTGTGATTGTGGCTTGTTGAATGGATCGAGTGTTGCGTTCCGACACACTAATTTGGATCGATTGCCACGTTCCGGCATAAATATGGGATCGGTTGCCACGTTTCGGCATAAATATGGGATCAGTTGCCATGTTACAGCATAAACATTGGATCGGGTACCACGTACTGGTACACTAACAGTTTGGGTATGGGTTCCATGAGAGGACCATTGACTTGTGATTGATGTTCCGTATCTACCTGCTATTGATAAAGTGGAATTGAGCATGTTTCCTGATAAGATGACTGATATTGTATATGTTCCATATATGCATGTTTATGATGTTGTAATTACTTGCTTATGTTGCACGTATTGGGATAGCCGTGTGATCCTACCAGTACATTGTGGTTTTGTACTAATACTGCACTTGCTTATTCTTTGTTGAGTACAGGGAATCTTCAGGCGGCTATTGATAGACCTTAGCTAGGTGACTTTTGAGCGTGACCGGATTCAAGGGTGAGCCAGTTCTTTCAGGTTGCCATGGATCTATCTTGTTTAAGTCCACTCTTTTCAGACTCAAACTATTTGTGTAAGGTGTTTGTTTAGTTTTGGGGTTGTACCCCTTGTTCTTAAACTTGTCGTTAGTAGAGTTTTGGTACAATGACTTTCAGGTTCTAGGGGTATTTTCGCATTAGTTGTTAGATGTTAGTTGAACTTTCAGAGTTTATGGGGACTCCGTATTAATTATATAGTTATTTAAACTTGCTTCAGTAGCTTTAAATGTGTAGTAATTTGGTTAAGTTGATTAGTTGGGTTGTAGTTTTGGTTCTCCCACCGGATGGTTAGTGTGGGTGTCAATCACGACAGTCTGGGTCGTGACAAAAATTGGTATCAGAGCCCCGGGTTCGTTGATCTCATTGTACCAAAATGAGTCTAGTAGAGTCTTGCGGAACAATACGAAGACGTTTGTACTTTGCTTCGAGAGGCTATAGGACTTTAGGAAAAACTCACTTCTTTCTAATCCTTCGTGCTATGACTTGAATCCAATTGGTATTTGAGTGATACAAATTGGTATCTTTCCTCCTTCACTCTATGGTCCGATCTAGAACAACAAAAGTGGTAACACCATCACTAGCAAGAGATGATGTGTATAGACTACCGACAGTTGAATAGGGTCGTTGTTCGGAACAAGTATCCATTGCCTCAGATAGATAATATTTTTGACCAATTGCAGGGGTGCATAAGTTTTCTCTAAGATTTATTTAAGGTCTGGTTATCATCAATTAAAGATTAGGCCTAAGGATATACCAAAAAGGAATTTAGGACCCGTTATGCGCACTATGAGTTTTTAGTTATGTCGTTTGGGTTGACAAATGCGCATGCAGCTTTTATGAGTTTGATGAATGGAGTGTTCAAACTATTTCTAGATTCATTTGTTATGGTGTTTATTGATGGCATATTAGTTTATTCTAAGAGTGAGGAAGAACATGCTAACCATCTTCATATAGTTTTGAGTGTCCTTGGAAGATAAATTGTATGCTAAATTTTCTAAGTGTGAGTTTTGGTTGACTTCAATTGCCTTTTGGGGCATGTAGTTTCAAGGGAAGAGGTAATGGTAGATCCCCAAATATTGAAGCAGTTAGGAATTGGGTCCAACCTAGTTCTGTGACTGAAATTAGGAGTTTTGTGGGGCTCACTAGCTACTATCATCACTTGTGAAGGGAATAAGATCAGATTTGCATATTCCAGTTTATAGGTGACAACATTTAAGAAGTTTTGGTAAGGGACAGTTAGATAATGAACATCATTACTTGGGAAGATGCATTTAATATTGTTGTCATAATATGTATGGGTTGTTTAGCGAATGATGAAATTAAGTTATGCCAATTGAGGTTAGAAGTTATACTATGATTTCTTGGATTAATTATATATCAATGAGGGTCAGGATACGACTACTCCAATGACAACGATGTTTATTGGGTTAAGTTATTAAGTGTGTTAACATTGTGGAGAACCTGGGCATATGAGGAGGAAATCAGCAAGGCCGTAGAGGCCGGGGAAATGGTAATTCAGGTAGAGGAGTAGTGTAGCCAGGCAAGGAGGTTGCCCGTCAAGATGACAAGGCTCAGTTTTATTCCTTTCCAGGCAAGACCGAGGTTGAGGTGTCTGATGTAGTGGTCACATATACTATGCTTGTGTGTGACTAAATGGCTAATGTGTTGTTTGATCCGGGTTCTACTTATTCTTATGTGTCCGTTCAGTTTTCCCTGGGATTCGATATGATTTGTGATGTACTTGATGCCCCCATCCATGTTTCCACCCCAGTTGGAGAGTCTGTCATAGTCACCCTTGTGTATCGTGTTTGTCCTGTGTGTTTATGGATTTTTAGACTTGGGTTGATTTGGTTATGATTGATATGAATGACTTGATATAATCTTAGGCATGACTTGGTTGTACCTCTATTATATCGGCCTTAATTGTAATACTAAGTCGGTAACTCTAAAGATCCCGGGTAGGGAAAGGTTAGAGTGGGAAAGGGTGTACAAGCCTAAGCCAACTAAGATCATATCTTTCGTGCGAGCTAGGAAACTGGTGGGGCAGGGTTGTTTGGCTTATTTAGCTCATATTCGGGATGTTGAGGTTGAGTCTCCCTCTATTGAGTCTATTCCTGTGGTGTCAAAATTTAGAGAAATGTTTCCTACTGATTTGCCTGGTATGCCTCCGGATAGAGATATAGATTTCTACATTGATTTGGAACCTGGTACCCGCCCCATTTCTATTCCTCCATATCGTATGGCTCCGGCAGAGTTAAGAGAGTTTAAAGCTCAAATCCAAGAGCTTCTTGATAAAGGTTTCATCCGTCATAGTGCTTCCCCGTGGGGTGCTCCTGTCTTGTTTGTTAAGAAGAAAGAGGGTAGTACGAGGACCAGTGATTTTATCTTAAGCCATAAAGGGATGGATTGATACCGAAACGACAAGCTTATGGATAAGGAAAGTTCCAATTAGTATACTTGGGTGAAGGAAATTGAAGTATTTTAGTAAGAAAGTGTGTATAAATTGGGTTAGTCTATTAAATTTGATGAGTTTACCTGAGTTTGAGGCGTCGTATTAATGAAAAGGTTGACTTCGTAGCAATAGTCAAGGCTGACTGAGTGTAATGGTAATAAAATTTCGTGATGGATTGTGACGGGATGCAACTATATAATAAAATTGTTGGTTAAGCGAATTTGTGTATAGTAATTACGACTTGCGAGTATCTAAGGTTGGGGTTTTCTAATATTTGGGGAGTAACGTGGTTGTATGGAAAGTTTTAAGAGATGGTGGGACACCACTCGAATAGAATTTAAAAGAGTTGGAGTCATGGTGAAGAAAAATAGTGGGATGTAGTACAACCTTTAGAGAGAGGCGGGAGCAAGAATATTTTTATTTGATTGCAAAGGCTAAATAGGTATCTTCAGAAAGGTAGATAATTGGGTTCAAAGACGTGTGGTTTCATTTGTTTTGTTGTGGCTATGGTAATAATGGCACGGGTCCATCAGATTGGTTAAAAACTATTGAAAAAGACTCGAGAAATGATGTGTCTTTGGCTAAAGCCTAGGAATCAACCCAATGAGTTTCAAGGAAAATGGACTACTTCTTCCATTCCTAACCTAATCTAGCAGTGAGACATACAACCTAAGACATTAGCTCGAGTGTGATGATAAGTGCTTTGGTTTTGTTTTGAGTTTAGTAATTAGTACGATGGATTTTTTAGCAAAGATATTGTAAGATCGATGGAGATGCGATCAATGATAAGCGAAGATCCATGAATTCATAAAAATCTTCGAGGTATAAGCTAATGTTAATAGATAAGGGGATTGTGTTATACGGTTGAATTTACAATTAAATTTTTTCATTGTAAGTCTACATTCGTGGTGATATATTTTGTCAAGGTATGATTTTGTAAGGTGATAAATGATCAACTGTATCAGGTATTAAGCATTTGAAAGGACTTACACTTATTTGAGTCGTAAAGTTTATTGCTTTTGATTGTTAAAGTATCTAAGAAAGGTTTTAATTTAAAAGATTTGGTTTAAAGTAAGGTAAATGGTCGGAGGGTTCATTATGGTTGTTAGTATTGAGAGTGTGGACTTCAGTGGAATGATGTGAGGAGTATGTGGAGTCAACTAAATGAAAATGATTGGTATCGACTCTTCAGAGGAAAACCGTTGGTGTAATTCAATACTTCGTAAATTCTTATGTGACCATCTATTTCATTTTGTGCATGGTTGTGAGTATGATGCACTAGCTATGCTCACGCATGTTTTCACTTTTGTGGGAGGATCCCTAGTGGTGGATCAAGTGTACGATGCACTATTGGTTGAGTGGGATGATTGGGAAGACGTGGTTATTTCAGATGACTTATTTGGTGTGGTCTTGGAGTTGTTAAAGTATTTCAGTGGTTCTACATGTACCACCTTGCTTATGAGAGTTCATAGAAGAGTTACCATGCGTATTTATGGTTGTTCGGCAATCTTAATATTCATCTTGTCGTCAAGGTCATGTATTGATTGTGTGTGGTTGAATGTGGGGATCATTGGTCCAATTCTACTGTTCTTAAGGATAATCTACCATCAGAATTGCTAAATCTATCATTCGATAGTGTGGTTAGAGGGTTTGTATGCTTGGACATACCCCTTAATGAGTATCGGATGTCTAAAGACCAAAATTTTTGTAACCTAAGCTCATGGAAAATTATGTTGTGGGATGGAGATGTTGTTAAGAACTATGATTGTTTGGGTATTACGAGTGTGTATTGATTGGTTCAGGTTCACTTCTATTTGTAGCGAGTATTTAATTTGGAATTTTATCATGCTTAAGAGCTAAAGGATTCGTCCGGATGATTTTGTCAAGGTCATTGATAGCATGTTGCAGACGTGTGTACGATTAATTTTGATGGTTTTTGGGAATCGTTTTTATTGTTAGTTAAGGTTACATACAACAATATATATCACTCGAGTATTGAGATGACTTCATTGAGGCATTGTATGGGAGGATGTGTAGGTATTCAATTGGTTGGTTTGAGGTTGGAGATGTGAAACCCTTAGGGGGTAATGAGATTCGGTAAGAAGGGCCTGCAAGACAAATATCCCCAGCTATTCAACGATTCAGATGTATGTATGTGAATGTTGCATTAATGATCACACTAATTGTAAATGAGGATAGATGAATGTTGAATGCCATGAATCATGACTTGATTGTATGATTTGAGAATATACTTGTGATTGTGATTGTGGCTTGTTGAATGGATCAGGTGTTGCGTTCCAACACACTAATTTGGATCGGTTGCCACGTTTCAGCATAAATATGGGATCGGTTACCACGTTCCGCATAAATATGGGATCGATTGCCACGTTTCAGCATAAATATGGGATCGGTTGCCATGTTCCGGCATAAATATTGGATCGGGTACCACGTACCGGTACACTAACAGTTTGGGTATGGGTTCCATGAGAGGACCATTGACTTGTGATTGATGTTTCGTATCTACCTGCTATTGATAATGTGGAATTGAGCATCTTTCTTGATAAGATGACTGATATTGTATATGTTCGGTCTATGCTTGTTTATGTTGCTGTAATTATTTGCTTATGTTGCACTTATTGGGATAGCCGCGTGATCCTACCAGTACACTGTGGTTGTGTACTGATACTGCACTTGCTTGTTCTTTGTTGAGTACAGGGCATCTTCAGGCGGCTATTGATAGACCTCAGCTAGGTGACTTTTGACCGTGACCGGATTCAAGGGTGAGCCAGTTCTTTCAGGCTGACATGGATCTATCTTGTTTAAGTCCACTCTTTTCGGACTCAGACTATTTGTTTAATGTGTTTGTTTAGTTTTGGGGTTGTACCCCTTTTTCTTAGACTTGTCGTTAGTAGAGTTTTGGTATAATGGCTTTCAGGTTCTAGGGATATTTCCGCATTAGTTGTTAGATGTTAGTTGAACTTCCAGAGTTTATGGAGACACCGTATTAATTATATAGTTATTTAAACCTGCTTCAGTAGCTTTAAATGTCTAGTACTTTGGTTAAGTTAATTGGTTGGGCTGTAGTTTTGGTTCTCCCACTGGAGGGTTAGTGTGGGTTCCAATCACGACAGTCTGGGTCGTGACAAATAGTGTTGCCTCAAATTATGATACATCTCCGTGATGCCCGAATGAATTGTATCTAGAATCATGGGCCTCACGAAGGATCAAGTGAATCAAATCCCTAACTCTTGGAACACAAACGCGGACGACAAATCTCAAAACCCTATCTGAATTTAAGGTAGCCTAATCGGCATCACCCTTTAACGCTCGATCTCGAAGAGCCACCAAGGTCTCAACCTCAAACTGGCAACCACGAAAACGCTCAAGCAAGGAATATTGAACTCCCACATAGGCCAACGCATGCCTAGAATCGGAAATATCCAACTGAATCATCCTATTAGATAAGGATTGAATGTCCAAAGCCATAGGTCGCTCCACAGTAGACAAGAAGGCAAGACTACCCATACTCACTGTCTTCTACCTCAAGGTGTTCGCTACTACAGTCACATTGATTGGATGATAGAGAATAGAGAGGTCATAGTCCTTTAGGGAAGGAAATTGTTAGCCGACAGCGTGCACTCCAAATCACATTTTCAAAGCTTTTTCTTTCGGGGAGAGTTTGTGTCATTAGGAATTTTAGCTTTTGAGTTTTGTCCAAACTTTGACGTTAGTCAATATTCTTGGAAAACGTGCCCAAATGAGAATTATGTCAGTACGATTAGCTTTGAAATGTCGAATTTGGTCTAGAATGACCCTTCGTGTGGATCTCGAGGCTCCCAAGATGATTCTGAGCCCCCTTCTAGATTTTGGACTAAAATGAAATTTTGGTGTGTGATCGGTGAGTGTCAAGAAAGCATCATTTGAGGTAAATTACCTTGTTTCCCGACTGTCTTATGTGAGAAAGTTGCATGTGTTGTTTCTGCTGTTTTGAGCCCCCAAATTATGTTCCAATTGGTAACACAAGTTCGGGGGATTGCTTAGGACCTTTCGAGGGAGTCATTTCCGAAATTCCCAGCATGGGTCCCATAATTCTCATTTTGACTCTAAAATGGATTTGTGTCCGTTTTAAGTGAATTTGGTTTCTAAATGAGCTTATTAACGTTTTAATTCTATTTTTTATAGTGTGGCGGCGTTTGGAGGTCACACAGAAAACATAAGCTCTAGAAATATGATTTGGAGCACGCGGTCAATCTAAAGGTAAGCTATGACTTTCTTTTCTTTAGATTGAGATAGACTATGTAAATTCATGTTGATTTGAATGAATTGGGGGTGGGTACCTAGTTGATCATGTTACCTTACTCAGAAATCATGTTTAGGCTTATTTTTGGGACTTTCGGGTTTAGAAGCATGCTAGTTGTGATTTTGACCATCTTTATATTGTGGTTGGCTTTGTTTGTTGCTATTTGTTGATCTATGAGCATGATTGGCCTTAGTATAGTCTTAGACTAGTGCTTGTCATAGACTTGCGATAGTTGGAGCCTTTTTGGCCTTATTTCTACTCCAACATCGATTCACACGGTTTAGCTCCTTGGAAACTGGTGTAGCAGACTGGAGTCTGATAGAATGAGCCTTAGATTAGGTGTTGACTTAGCTTTGACGACCTTCTATCCATTCTTCCTTCTTCAACAACACTGTTTGCAACATTTCAGATTTCGAGCTTTGCCAAGCGACTTGGGAGTGGAGTTGGTTCGTACTTGGAGTGTCGTACTAACCACTTGGGAGTGGATGTCATTTCACGGTGATTCTATGATGATGGTTGGCATGATATCCTTCAGCAACCCTTATTTTTCGTAGATTCAAGGTTTGGTCTTATCCTCTATGGAGTCAACACACTTTTGGCTATGGTCTAACGCCCCTGGGAGATTCACATGCGATTCGAGGTTTGGGCTCTATACTCTTTAGTTAGGCGGCTCTTGTTGGTTACTTGGAAGTTATTCACAATTAGAGGTCTGGTTTATGCCTTCTCTAGATCTGGACTCACATTATCTTATTCTTAGTAGTTTTAGCTATTTTGTGTACTTGTCGAGCTTATGGGGGTCCATTCAGGTTTTTACTTAAACTTGCGCACGAGTATACCTTCTGGACTTATGGGGGTCCAGTTAGGTTTAGTTTAGTTGTACTTAGTTCTTTTCTGTCTTGGTACGATCATGTGTTTTTCTTTTAAATTTCGCTTTGACTTTACTTGTGTCTAGATTCTATCATTTCATATTTGCTTTTACCTTTCTTGCTCAGTCGTCCTATGATGCCTACTGAGTACATGTTGTTTTGGTACACATGCTACACTCTATATATGTTTCATGATGCAGGTCCGAGCACCAACTACCACTGTTGATTACTCGAGCCTGTTGCAGCTTGGATCGAAGGCGAGGGTGAACACTTAGCATCCTAGACTTACTTGTTTCCTTCAGTATTTTGGATAGCTAGTCTTTTGCATTTTGAGACAAGCTATGTATGTATGTCCACTTTTGGGACTTGTACTCTTTTATTTAGACAGTTATGTACTTGTGACTTCTAGGTTCTAGGAGGGATCTATTGTGTGTGTATACATATATATATATATATATATATATCGATTTGATTGTTTTTACTATTTCATTATGTTTCTATTATTAAATTATTGTTTTCGATGTGTTTCTACCCTTATATTAACTACTTGTTGTTCTAGGTTATGGATTGGCTTACCTACTGATAGGTTATAGTAGGTGTCATCATGACTCGAGGGATCGGGTCGTGACACTTTGGTTATTCATTCTTAAAAATAAAATTTCATCTTATTTAACTTAGATATTTTTGTGTGTGCATTCCTGTGATTGTACCGTCTGCATTTAAGAATAAAAGTTTCATCTTATTTAGCTTAAAAATAAAATTTTCATCTTAAAGTTTGTTAAAGCAAAAGATAATTTGTTATTTATGTCACTTCATTTAAGCACATATCTCTTATATATATATAAAAGAGAACCTTTAAGGCCGCCTACGTGGCGCCACCACAAACCAAGATTCCCTTTTAATTCATTTATTTCCAAAACTAGTTTTCCCCTTTCGTGAAAGTTGTGACTTTAATAAACAGTTGAAACTTTTATGAAAGGTTATAACATTTATGAAAGGTTGTGACCTTTTCAATAAGGTACAATAAGCATTTGTTCACACTACCCTTTGTTGTCTATAAATAGATAGGTTTCCTCTCATTTTGAAACAACAAAAATTCTGAACTTCTTTTTCTTCTGCACAATTAAATATTCATGTACTTTGCTCATGTTGAGTGGCTCACTGACACCATTGTTTTTGCATCAATACACTGGTGAATAAAATCGTTCTATCCTGAAAGGATTTATTTCTTTAAACCTCGAGTACTAAAGGAAAATAATTTCTTTAAGGGGATTGTGCATTCAGTGAGCTCGATTTTTTCCTTTCTGTTTCATTCTATTGTTTCTTCTTCCTTGTTGTTTTGCCATTCAAGTATTTAGCTAAGAAGCAACTATGTATCAGGTCACACAAATTATTTATCCATAATGTGGTTGCATCTGCAAAATAGATTACTTATAGTTGATAGAATTGTAAAATGAAGTATGATTGTTGATCATTTATGTTTGTTATGCCACAGCTTTCAATAATCAAGAAACCATCTGTTTTTTGTATTGCAATGTTGCACTATACTTATGGAACAGACTACTGAAACCATCTGTTTTTTGTATTGCAAGGTAAACCGTTTTCCTTATGTAACTAGAGCAAAATATGAGACGAAGTATCCAGAATTTAAAAGAAAAATCCGAAAATGCTCAGCTTGACTAAATATTGTGAGGAGACTAATAAAAGCTTCCCTAGGATAGTTTATATCTATTCTACAAGTGAATTGGACCGAGGTACTTTTTAATGTTTGAGGCCGCTATAGAGTTTTACACAAGATAAGAATAAGCAATGTTTTGAAAAAATAATAACCACATATAAGTTCAATTCATTCCATGTTCAATGCAAGCATTACTCAATCATAAATTTAAACTCATAAAACAAGTGTTAGTAAGATGCTTCCTTTTTTTTTTACTATTGATTCATTATTTTGGAAGCCACTATGACTAATTGTATTGTGTTACCTGTATCAACAAATTTGGAAATGGATGATAAGGAGAATTGTGGCTTTAATCGGTGTAAATGTATTTTTTGTATGCTATGAAAAGAAAATGGCATTCATACTAAACCGTAGAGATTTAGTTTGGATTGCCTCTATATTTTACTTTATTAAGTGTCTTCTTTACTTTTTGATGTTTCTTCATTACCCCAAAAAAACTAACACAAAGGGTTCATATTATTACTTGAATGGTGCAAATTAATGAATGGACGAATATTATGATCAACAATTTTCAATCAAAACGATCATTTACTTATTATTTACCCAATTTTGTATTATAACAGGTACAACTTATTTAAATTGTTCATTAATTTTCATAGTGGTATTTTTTGAAAACCTGTGAATTTCTTGAGAAAATATAAACTCTATGTCGTCGAATTGAATGTTGTAAATTTTATAAAAACGAAAATAGATAAATCAATGTTTGATTAATTCATGAAAGATCGTTAAGGAATAGAGAGCCATTGAAAAATCCATGTTTGTTTAAACGGAAAAGGGCCTAAAATACCCTTGAACTATTGGAAATGGTACAAAATTACCTCCATCCACCTATTGTCTCCCAAATACCCCTGTCATACACCAATTGACTCTCAAATACCCTGGCATCCATCTTTGGGTCCAATATTGACCACTTTTATAACGAATTATCATTCAAATATTTTTTTTAAATACGTGGCGACCAATTATTGGATACAATTTAACTACTTAAATTAATTTACAAACTCACTCATTATTAATTATACATGACCCAAATTAATTAATTACACGCGTCCCAAATTATATTTACCACACCCGATTAAAACAAATATATTCTTCATTCCCAACATTTCGCTTCATCTTTCAACCTTCTTCCCCAATATATTCGCCTACAATCTCGAAAAACAATACCTAAATACACACATGTATCACCATAAGAAATCACCAAAACACTCATGATTTTTTATGGTGATACACGAGTGTATTTAGGTAGTGTTTTTTGAGATTGTAAGTGAATATATTGGAGAAGTAAGGTTGAAAGAGGAAGTGAAATATTGGGAATGGAGGGTGTATTTGTTTTAATCAATGGGGTAAATGTAATAAGGGGCGGGTGTAGTTAATTAGGGTCGGGTATAATTAACTTGAGTCAAGTATAGTCAATTTGGAGAGGGTATAACGGATGAGTTTGTAAATTAATTTAAGTAAATAAATTGTAGTCAATAGATGGTTGTCAGGTATTTAAAAAAAATATTTAAATGATAATAGGCTATAAAAGTGATCAATATTGGACCCAAAAGTGGATGAAAGGGTATTTGGGAGCCAATAGGTGGATGGAGGGTGATTTTGTACCATTTCCAATAGTTCAAGCGCATTTTAGGTCCTTTTCCGTTGTTTAAATCATGAAGAAAGTCATTGAGAAATGCATGCTATAGTCGGATGACAATTTCAAATCTTCTAATTTATGACATCTTTTTAAAAATAAATGTGTAGTTTAAATAATGATCAAGAAAAAAATCATTCATTATTTTAACAAGGTCATTCAACACCATGCGAAGCACGGGTAATTACCTAATTGATATATAATATACAAACTTTCAAGTGACTACAAAAATATATAATTAAAAATATGTAATTCTATAGTAGAGAAATCAAAATATAAATAAACATAAGAATTAGTCAAATAAATTCATAAATAAAAATTATATTTATATAGCATAATTTTTTAATGGAAAAATATGGACATTCGGAATTGTCTTTCATTCCAAGGCATAACTTGTATCCATGCGCTTCATATTCGCCCGGAGTTCGCTCCCAGAAATATAGTCATCCCTGCCCCCTCACGTCAATCCCACGAGCCTCTTATCCATTCTCATTGAACGACGGCGGGGGAGCAAATCCAACTAGAAAAACTCACATTGGGCTTAGGGATAATCAGGCTCGAACTGATGACTTCCACCTTAACGACAAAAAATAGGATTGATCAAATTCTATTGAGTCTGACTCATAGTGATCATTTATCAAAGAATGACTCTGGTTATCAAATGATTGAACAACCGGGAGCAATTTACTTACGATACTTAGTTGACATTCATAAAAAGCATCTAATGAATTATGAGTTCAATCCATCCTGTTTAGCAGAAAGACGGATATTCCTTGCTCATTATCAGACAATCACTTATTCACAAACTTATTGTGGGGAAAATAGTTTTCATTATACATGAACTATACACTTTCTATACATTATGATACACTCAAAAATCTGAATATAGCTTAACTATATATGAAGTATACATTGACTATTCAATCTCGATTAACTCAAAATCACTTCTAAACGTTCCCTAATTTTAGATATAAAATTCTCTCAATGTTTCAAGTCTTTTGAGATATAATTCGCTCAAAATAATTCACATTTGCAATATGTCGATTTTTTTTTATTTCTTAAAAAAAGGAGGAGAAGAAGAAGATACAGAAGAAGAATGACAAAGAACACTAATTTTTTTAAGTGGGCTATTCAAACAAATGAACATTTTGTCTAATTTTCCAAAGAGTCTATTCATACTAGGAGTAGTTATTCTAATGGGTCGACATAAATACTCAAAATACACTTCTATGCTTGAAATTAGCACTGGGTTTTGTTCTTTTATATACCCACTTAAGTATATGTATAAATTTTAGGAATCATAGTTTTAATATGAAATTACAATATATTCCTATTTAGTTTGTAATTACATTGATCCCTGAAAAAGTAACACAATTCGGATACATTAAAAAATAGCACGGATACATTAAAAAATAAACGTCATATATTTTATTGTTGCGCTTTAATGGATAACAAAAACGGAAAATCCCTTAATTCATGCAAATCAGTTTCATCCTTAATGTCAATGATAGAAACATGATTCCCAAAATAACAAACCAAATCAGAATTCAAAAATTCAAATCGTGTTTGTCTTCTTCCCTGTTTCAAAGAAGAAATATTCAAGTGAGAATCATTTTTTTTTGTTGTGAGTTTGATCAGATACATAATGAATATCTCAATTTTTTTGATGCATTCAAGAGTATGGGAGACTGAGGTTAAATATGAAAGATACATGAGTGATGGGATAGCGGTTGGTGAAAATGTTTCCTTCATGAATCTAGTTTCAGCCATTGCGGTTGAGTTGAATATTGATGAGTCAAGAAAAAAAAAATTGAAATCCGATACATTGTAGAAGGAAACTCCTCTACAATGAGTATAAGGAATGATATGGGAGTAAAATTGTACGTACAGATAAAGAAACGCGAGGTTGGATTTGGTATGTATCACCTCTGTATTGATACAACTGATAAGGATGTTGGCGATATAGAAAGTTTTGATGTGTCGACTGGTGCAATCGTCTGTGTCGAAGGTGCTGAAAAGGATACACGTGCTCTCAACTTGGTATAATAAAAAAATGGTGATTCGTGTTATATACCAGAGATGGAGGTAACGAATAACATATCTGATACACACAATACAAACGTGAAAGTAAATCAATTGTACAAGGATAAAATCACTCTAGTATCTGTAGTGGCAAAATACAAAATAAAACATGGCTTCAATTTTTAAGTTAAAAGATCTGATAACAAAAGGTACGCAACTCATTTTTCATTCATGCATTTGAATTTTGGTGAATCAATCATGATACTTTATTTGCTATAAGGTTGATTCATTAAATGTTTGGCGTGTTATTTTGAGTTCTCAGATCTGTAAGTTACAGTATTGTTATTATAAAGAATCAGGTATATGTGACACTACTATTTTTTGAATGTTTAAATTTATGTATGCGTAGCAAAATCATGATACATTATTGCATTATAGTTGATACACTTATGATTTGATGTGTATTTACTATTTAATATATTTTTGTATCTATGAGATTTTGTAATATTATTATAACGTATCGGAAATATTTGAACTTTTTTTTTTATATGTTAATGCATCAATATATGATTGTTTTCATTAATGTATCATTGTATTTTGGTAAAACATTAAGGATATATTACCAGCTAAAAGTATGATACATTAAACTTGTGACGTATATATTTTGATGTATCATATCTGCGAGTTAGAGTACTGTTAATATAAAGTAACTGATACATGTGACTCTACTTTATTTGATGTTTGATTTTCTTTATGCGTATAATAATGATGATACATTATTGCATTCAACTTGATACAAGTATGATTTGATGAATATTTCATGGTTAATGTGTTGTTTGTATCTTTGTGTCAATGTAAGATTACTATAAAGTATCAAATATATTTCACCTTATGTTAATGTATCAGTATAGTAATTTTTCACTAATGTATCCTTGTGCATAGAATCTATTGTTTTAATGTATCAGTTAGGCATTTTACTAATGTATCTGGAAAAAATGTAGCTATGTATTATTGTGTTTATCGGATGATTGTTGTTGGAGATTGAGTGCATATGTTAGTAAGAAATCAGATTTATTCAAAGTGAGGTACTTCAATAGTGAGCATATATGTCCGTTAAGGGATAGGGTATTAACAAAGGTTCAAGCTACAGTTGGGTTTATTAGTGGTGTGACAGCGCCTAAACTGCTCAATCATAAAATAATTCATATTCCAAATGATGTTATTAAGGATATTAGAGAACTGTATGGGATTGATATTTCATACCAGCAAGCATGGCGTGCTAAGGAGCGTGCATTAAAGATGATAAGGGGTAAACCTACGAATAAATATAGACAGTTGCCTAAATACATATATATGTTGGAAACTGTGTATCCAAATTCTTATATACGGATGCATAAGTCGGAGCAAAATCAGTTCATGTATCTGTTCATAGCATTAAGGTCATTAATGAGGGGGTTTGATTTCTGTAGACCAGTAGTTGTTGTTGACGGTGCACATCTTGGTGGAGCTTACAAAAGAACTTTTGTATCAGCAAGTACGCTTGATGGTGCAGGTATGATTACTGTATTAGAATTTATAATTTTTTTCCTCATAACAATGATTACTTGAATTTGATACTTTATAAATGGATAGTTGTGTATCTAGAAATTAACAAACATGTGTGCTATTTATGAGTAGGATGCATATTGCCGTAAGCTTATGGAGTGGTGGACAGTGAAAATGATTGTTCATGGACATGATTCTTCCAACAGTTTAAAAGTGCATTTGGGGAGAGGGAAAAAATGTGTGTTGTATCAGATAGAAATGAAAGCATAACTGTTTTTTCAAATGTTCCTCATTTTGCATGCATATGGCACCTTTGAAAAAATGTTTGTTCAAACATCAAGAGAAGCAGAAACATACTAAGTGATGTGTTCTATTCAATGGCCAAGGCTTATAGAAAAGAGGATTTTGACAAATTGATGGCTAAAGTCGTTAAAATTGACAACCGGGTTAAGATGAATCTTGAGGATGTTGGTTATGAAAAGTGGTCAAGAGTTCATGCAAAAGTAAACAGGGGGAGAATGATGACTTCTAACATAATAGAATGTATCAATGGTTGGCTTGTTGAGGCGCGACAGCTACCTTTAATAGATTTTTTGGAAGAAGTCAGAATTCTATTCGGTTCTTAGAACCCTAAAAATAGAGAAATAGCATCCTATACAAAGGAAACATTAGGGAGGAGATTTGAAGAGTTGTTGATTCTAAACGCTTCTAAATGTTAAAAAATGAAGGTATGTACCAATATATAAACTATCATGTATTTGGAATTGGTTATTGTTTGGCTGTTGTGAGTATAAAATTGATTTCATTGATATGCGGTTTGTGTCTTAATTAATGTTATCAAGTTGTGCAATCTACTGAATTTATTTATTCAGTTTATGAATGTGGGCGAAGATACATTATTTGACTTGAGAGAAAAATCTGTAACTGTGGGAGATTTCAGCTAGACGAGATACCTTGTGCGCACGCATTTGCTATTTTGAAGAAGAAAAATATTATAGATATACATCCCTACTGCTCAGATTACTATAAGTTAGCTGCATAGGCAAACACATATGAAGTTCTGATGGTTCCAATGCCGGATAAGGAGGATTGATCAGCACTGGAGTTTGTTTTGGAAGAAATCGTCTTGCCACCAAGATACAAAGGCTGGCTGGACGACCAAGGAAAAGGAGGAAGAAAAATCCAGATGAAAAGATAAGCACAAACACAAACCGTTGTGGATAGGAAGGTCAAAATCGAAGAATTTGTATTTTCTTCCCGAAGAAGATTGACCGACTTCTTTGTTAGAGCTACTGTTATGTTTCAGATACATTATTTTAAGATTACATGTTTTCAATTTTTTTTCATTCTCACTTTTACCTTGATAAAAGATTACAATTTACTATTAGCCAGTGAAATCTTGTTACAATAATTTGAAATGTTAAGATTTTCTACCTTGTGTTTATTTTTATAACAGATTATGTTTCAAATACGTGTTTAAATGATGTATCATTACCTATTTGATAATTATGTACATTATATTCTGATTGTGAGGATTGTATCCGTCAATATATTTTAGATACATTTTTATATAATGTATCTTAAGTTAATTGAATAATGATGTATCTTATATAATAATGGTGTTAAAAATATAAGTATGGAAAATGAAATAAGAAGTGTCGATAAATGAATCAGAATAAGTAGTAATTAATTTGTCTATGTGACTGGATAAATGAATGAGCCAACAACTAATTACAATAAATTGACCAAAATTATCAGCATGAAATGAGTGCCAATGTATCAACTCCTACCAGAAGTAATGCGAATAAAAACTATCGTTTGTTTATGAATTAATGAATCTGATACATTGAATTAGTAAAGTGTAAAAGCATCAGCTGAATGAATTGACCAAAAATTATCAGCTCCTACCAGAAGTAATGAGAATAAATGATGTCGTTTGTTTATGAATTAATGAATTTGATACAATGCATTAGTAAAGTGTGGAAGTATCAGCTCCTACCAGAAGTAATGAACATAAATGTTGTTGTGTGTTTAAGAATTAATGAATCTGATACATAAATGTTACCCAATTTTTGTATCAGATTATATACAACAAATGTGTACATCAATACAGTTCCTCAAATAACATGTGCTAAAAATTGAAAGTTGATGTCAAACTAAACAAGTTTTAAGAGAAACACTGTAATGCTTGGGTACAAACATCTGAAAACAACAAAAACAGAAATTCTTGGCAAATAATATTTGGGCTAAGTTTTTGGTGAAATTACATCATGTGTCAACCTCACGTTTTTCCAAGAATATTTGACTATTTCAAAAAAATATGATTTATATCCATAAGTTCTAAAAACTATTTAAAATACTCATAAATTTGTATTATCTTTTTATACTGAATATGTTCCTTTAAAAAATAACCTTTATAACATAATTGATAACAATCAACAACAACAAAATAACAATATATGCAAGAACAATACATTAATCGCATATTCAAACTTGTCATTGATTCGGTTATAATTATAATTCACTAAAAATAAATTGTTCTTTTTTCTCAATTTTGTTACTCAAATTAGAATTTAAAATTTTCCGGAGGAGGTAGTAACAAGCTATTCCTTTATATAATCTTCCCACATTCTACGAACAATCTCTTTCCTACAAGCTTTCATTTCTAGGTCAGATGATAGAGAAGAAGAAACAATATTGTTACCCTGAATCAATTGTGTTGAATGAACCCTTTTTCTTCTCTCTTCTCTCTTGTTGAAAGCTCTCTCTCAAAAGCCTCTCTTATGTCCTAATGTCTTTCAAAGACAATACTAATGAGCAATTCAGATCTTGTCGATCCCGTGGTGGTTACCTTCGGTTTGAAGGATTCTTTCACGTTAAACTTGGTGTTCTTTATTTTTATATTTTCATTTTCATCTTTTTGTCACAACAAATTGTTCATCATCTTCATCAGTAACCATATCATCATGTTTATGTTCATTGAAATATTTCATTACTGCTTCGATTTTCACGCAAAATATTATGTAATAGGGGACAAACAACTACTATTTTCAGCTGCATGTCTAATTTATAGTTGTTCATGTCTTGTCGTAGTATTCTGAATCTACTTTTCTATGCACCAAATGTTATTTCAATTACATTACGCAAAGAGACATGTCTATAATTATATAACTCTTTGTCATGCTTAGGCTCTCTTTCACTTTTTCTGCAGTCCTGCAAATGATATCACATTCCTTTGTTATTTAAGATAGAGATGTTTAATATGGTTGGTGAGCATGTTGTTTAATAGATAAAGTAATCTAGTTATTTATTTGTAGTAATAGATAGATATGGTAGATAAATATTATGAGTATTTTTTATAAAATATAAAAGTTTGGGGTAATTTTTGAATTTTTTCAAATTTCCAAACACCAGAACTTGACCCAAAAACTATTTTTTTCTAGTATTTGGGAACTTAGGATTCTTGGCAATTATATTTGCCAAGTTATGTAGCCAAACACCACTGGCTAATTTTTTTTCCAAGTTTTCCCAAGTTTTATTTGGGACCAAACGGGTGGGTCTTGAAATCATCTTTCCATTCTTCCTGTACTTTATGTTAATTTGGAAGTCTTCATTGTAGTAGGTGCCTCACGTACCATACATCATTCACTCTTTTAAAGTATTCATCATTGATTTGAACCTTGCAAAACAAAGAAGAAAACACAAATTTGTATCCACTCACTCACTAACAATAAAGAATCATATACTCAAATTTCTGTTTTAATTAACACTCTCATAATATAGCTAAGTATCATAATATACAATAAAGAACAATTGCTCAATGCAAATGATATGTACTTGATTATAAGCAAAATTACAATAATATGGTGAATTACGATGACTAATACTCTCAATAGGTGCAGCAAATGTAACACAATTGATTGAATCATCACTTGAAAGCATATCACTATTAATTTCTAAAACTAGATGGATTCTCATAAGCACAAAATCATAGAAATCAAGAAGAATAAGTAGAGTTTCCTTTTGAGCAACCAAACTAGTTCACCCTCTAGTTGGTATTCCAACTAAACTGAACACAAAATCGTGTAACTTGATCAACTACAAAATTTTATTCCAAAATTTTCACAAACATTCCATTTAGGTTTCAAAGATCAATATCAAAGAAATATGACAATTAAAAATAGAATGTTTGACCTCATTCACTTCAAATAAAGTCAATATAAGCATAAATCATTTATACAAATCATTCTTCATGATGTACCGTGAGTTTACGATATTTTTGATGCATTCAACTTGGAGTTTTGTATGAGTCTTAGGCATTTTGTTAGTAGATGTGATGGTATTTTGATCAAATTTTTCAAGAAATAGGGTTGGAGCAGTTGGTTTTGAAAGTGCCAGAGGCAGGCAGGAAATTGGCAACAGACGAGCCCACCTACGAGCCACCATTCATTTGACGAGCCGTAGGTGGAGGCATGGATTGAAGGTTCTAGGAAGTTTGACCAAGTGTGGAATCATAGAGGCTACTGACGAGTCGTGAGTCGGATGACGGACCGTCGTTGATGAGTCATCGATGACTTCAGAGAAGATGAGTTCTAGTACATGAACAACGAGTGAATAGGACGGATCGTGCTTAGACCTACGGGCCATAGGTTGTGACCATCGTTAGCATCCATATGATTTTTGGCCAACTGATGAGCAACAATGGCACCCACGAGCTGTTGTTTGTGACAAGTCGTGGGTGGCCATCCGCGACGACACTGCCCAAATCAAAATTTCCAAATTCCTTTTCCTACTTGGTTTAGGATTTATTTTCTATAAATATTAGTTGTAATTTTCGTTTTTGGGTTGTTAGACTTTTTGTGATACTTTATTTTGGTTTTGAGAATTATTTTGTTGTTGGGTGCATGGGAGAGGGAGAATAGGAGGAAAGCATGGACACAACTCAAAGGAGCACGCGAAAGAACACACGAAGAAGAACTGGGTTGGGCGCATTGGCGCATCATACCAAGCCCTTAACTACAGAAGCCTTAGCTTGGCGACTACAGGTACCCGACGCCAGCCTTCGAATTTGTGGTGCGCCGGTGGCACACCGCCCATCCAGAGCCCGATGAATTTGTAGAATCTCAGGAATTTCGAATCCATCAAGGAGAAGGGATTATTTTCCCAAACCCTATAAATAGAACCTTAGACCTCTTTCGTAGGGTTCCGTCTTCTTTTTCAACTGAAAGAGCAAGGAATAAAAATACACCTTAGGTTACTTTTCTTCTACTCTATTTTAGCTGTTGAATTACATGGAAACAATTGTGTTGATGTTTTTTATTAGTATGAGTAGCTAATATTGTTCTGGGCTGCGACTATGGATGATTGTTGAACATTGATTTTATTGGATTACTTTGGTTATTTTATAAATTATTCTTTTGTTCTTATATTACTATTATAATGCTTGATGACCATTAGAATAAATCTATTGTCTGCTTTTGAACTCGGGAGAAAAATAGATGGATAGAACGTGGAATACAAGGAGCATGATCTTTTCCTGCATATCACTTGAATTGATTTGCATCTAGGATAGATATATATCTAGGTGTCATGCTTGGTTACAAAACAATATGATAGCTTTAATACTCACCAGTTGATTCAATCTATCCTCACTAAACAATGTAGTTAAACTGTCAATTAGGGTAAGTAATTAGAGGTCGGGTGATCATGATCATAATATTAACCTTGTAAATCAATAATTTGATAACCATCTGAAATCCATAAAAGATATATGAAGCATAAATTCTTAGTCACAGTGCAACCCTGGAATTATCCCAATTATTGTTAAACACCGAAATTGAAGTCGAACTTTGTTAGTTACTTTTAATTCTTATATTCGCGCAACTGTAGTTCTAAATACAAAATCAAATCTTTGAGATATATTTGCATTAATTTGTGGCTTTAGTTGAGTTAAATATAAGCTAATCATAGGTCTTTTCGGTTCGATAATCTGGTTCTTTTAGAGCCACTGTATTACTTGTACGACACGTACACTTGTGTGTGCATTTGGGAGCAACAACTTCAATGTGATAAAAAAATATTTTTGTGACAATAATTTATAGTTAATACTAATGTTAATAGTGAAGCGTAACATTTTTTTTTTTTTTTTTTTTTTTTTTTTTTTTTT
>JAJOOR010028303.1:0-22811 GCA_036250505.1 Solanum acaule | reverse complement strand
GATACGGTTGCTCTAAAATTTGGGTTAGACCCATTTCCCACTCAATTTGACCCCCTAAACAAGAATATGAAGTCGGATTTTCAAAAAATGAAACGGATTTTTTTATATATAGCTAAACAAGTTTCCGGTAACATCCGAAGCACATTTTTAAGAACTTTTTGGGTCATTTCAATTCTCTAACCGACAACCATCACTATGAGCTATGTGGTGTCGCCCACACTACCAGAACTGCCTTATACTTTGTCGGGGTATAGAACCTCTCAACTAAGTGGATCCACTAGTCTATGCAAAAAGCATTAAGGAAACATCTAAAAATTATGACCCTTTCTACCAACGATAGCTACATGCATTATGGGGACTTGAGTTATTATGAACTCATCCCCATATCGGTGCTCAATACTACTCCCAAAATATACTCAGCTTATACGTTTAGAAACATAACTCTTTCTGTGGTTTGAGATTATTACTCAAAACTGGCTTAAAATCTCTCTTGGAAATCGGTGTTTCCTCTCTTGTTTAAATGTGAAAACAGTTTACTCTTGGAAATACTTAGTTCCTATATAATCTCTTGAAGAATTGAACTTTGCTCTTACTCTTACTCTTACTCAACTCAATGCTCAAGTCTTAAAATAAGTTTAAAAAATATTGTAAAAGACTTCTCGAAATAAAGTTCATGCTGAATTTCGGACGTGAACAACTCAATTCAAGGTTTTCAATAACCGCATATAGAACTCAATACTCGCGACTCAACAACTCAGAACTCAAGAACTTCAATAATAATACTCGCTTCAAGAATGCTCGACTCGAAGGGTTCATGTGCAATTATGGGCATGAACTACTCAACTCAATGACTCAAAGATACTTCTCATCTCAACACTACTCGACTTATATGGTTCATGCAGAATTAAGGGCATGAACTACTCAACTCACGGACTTCATCGGTAACATGTAATAGTCCGATGATTAGAAATGTAATCTCGAAAGGGTTAGGAACTCAATACTCAAGATTTAGAACTTGAAGTACTACTCTTCTCAATGATTCTTAATTTATGCAGTCCATGTGGAATTTATGGGCATGAACAACTCGACCTAAAGGTCTATATAACAACATGCAACTCATGTATACGACTCTTCTCTTTCTCTTACTTACTTCCTCAAAACTTAGCTCAAGTCGATAGTTGATCTCAAAGGATACACAATTGAACTCAAAGACTTTCTTGAACTATACTCTTAACTCTCTCTTGAACGTGAATTATGAATTCAAGAGTTATGGTTCATGATATGAAGGATATCATGATAATAAAGTAGACTCATGAATAGATTCTCCTCATTCTCATACTCACTTGCTCGAGTCTTGAAACAAGTTATTAGAAATTGTAGAAGACTCCTCAAATAGACTCAAAAGAACTCTCAAAACTTGACTCTTAACTCTACCTTGAATTTGAATTCATGGATTCAAAGTTACAATTCATGTTTATAGATGATTTATATAGGTTTAGAAGTCATTTAGAGTAGTTAGAATCAACAAAAAGTGTTAGTACACTTTAGAAGGACTCTGACGGGCTAAACAACAAAAAATGGGTGGGGGCAGGCGACCCTGCCGCACTGCTGGCACGGGGAGCTAGTCCTTGAAGTTCAGAGGCTCAATCTTGGTGCAGTGCTGGCGCGGCACGCCAGCCCTCCTGGTGCATCAGTGGCGCGTCGCGCCACCCCTCCCCCAGAATGACCCGATGAATTTTTCTTCTCTTTTTCTGACCCTAAGTCGCTTATAATCGATTTATTTTCTCAAGTTTTCCTTAGATTAAATTACCCAACCTCAGTACACACTAATCTACTCAAAATAACACTCAAATCACTAACTTTCATCTCAAGAATTCATCAAAACCCCAACAAAACAAGATTTAGAATGAACTTCAAGAACACTTTTCAAGAACTCAATTCCTTCAAATTTTGAGAATGAAATTATGCTGAAAATAACATGATTGGTGTGTGGGTGAATGAACCCAATTAAACCCATGGCAAAAATCCGCAACAAAACTCAAGATACTCGACGAACGCTTTGTTCCTTTCCTCTTTTCTCTTCTTGAACTCTCAACTAAAACTCTAGGCATATATTAGGATTATAAAACTAAATCCAATTGGATTAGACCCTTAAAAATGAATTAAATCTGATTTGGTAAGGAAAAGACCAAAATACCCCTTACTATTTCTGTGTAACTTTCCTTAACTGCACAGCTTGACTTCAAAAGGGGATATATCACTCATCCGAACTCAAAACTTAGCAAAGTCAGTGGCATTGGAAAGATGAGTCAAAGACCTTTCATTTTCAATCTCATGGCAAACGTAAGTCATCCTGTACTGAAGGTTATGGTCGTTTGAAGTTGACCAAAAACTTAGAAGAACTTAGGAATGACTTCAATGAATTCTTTCTAGTTCTTTTTGGAACACAAGGTGCTACATCTAGTGACCTTAAAATTCAAGAAATTTTAAATTCCTCAGTAAAATCCTACTAACAACGAAGGATTGTTCGAGTCTAAGCTCAAAAAAATTATGGGGTGTTATATGTGATCTTGCTGCTGTCTTTTTGAGTTTGTTGAAATTATCGAAATTTGAGGTACCGCTACTTCTTTAATATCTAATTTATTTTCTCTTTGTAGAAATTAATCTACAACCTCAGGTACTTGAGGGATTAAATTTCTTAAGGACACACAGTGGGTGTGTTCTGTGGACTCAGATAGTTCTTTTTTTTCATGTTTATTCTCTCTGGTTTGCTAATCTGAATACATGAGATAACAAGCTTAAGAAATTTAAATTATTATTTGTATTTTTTGTGGTAAAAAAATTACTTTTATTTTCAATATTCTTTTTGTTGGGAAAAGAAAAAAAAAGAGAAATATTTTATCATATGATAAAAGAGATTTGGTATGAATAGTACTACATTAATATGCATTTGTGTTGTCTCATTTTTCGTTTGAGAAATTCATAATCTTCTACACCGATCACCAGACCTATGGACATGTTTCTGCAAATATATTTGATACATTATTGTTTGAGAAAAGTTGATTATTGAGTCAACTTTGGAAAGCCCAACAATTAAGGTATTGTGATGGATACAAGTTAATGAAGAGCATTGTAAGAAAGTATGACAAAAGTGGGACTAATCATATATTATTATTTGTGTAGAAGAAAAAAAGTTTGAATACCAAATAGCCATTATTTGTGTGAAACAGTGCTTTTGGTGAAATTTATTTTATTCTCTCCATCTGTATTAAAATAGGAAGTTGCCTATTTGGTCCAAAATATTTGTGTGCCCTTCGTTCTTGTTTTAATTATGACTTAAAAAAATTTGGCATCAATGGGTTATGATTAACATTAGTGAAATATTGTAGATTAAGGATGCACTTTTATTAATGGTCATATTTAAAGTAATTGTAGTTGATTAGGTTTGAAGAATATAGAAATTTCACCAATTTATTAAACACTCTGTTTTAATGAATATTCCCACTTGAAGAGTACAAAAATTTCATCAAAAATATTAAGGCTAAACCATTTAAAGAAATAAAAACTTCATCGTTAAACTAGAAACAAGTTGTATAAAGATTTAATCTTTATTGTTAGTATTCTGAATACTATGTGGTCTGTCTAAATGTGACAGAAGGGAAAAAAATACTAGTGACATTAAATTAGTGGTTTTTGTGCATGCAATGAGTGTTTCTATGGATTTAATCTCCAAAAGGGGCTTATGTTGTCAATGTGTATTTTGATGGCATGGGAAAAATTATGTGGAAACTATCTTCAAATACATGAAAAAAAAATTGAGATCATATTTAAAATGTGGGGGTTCTTTGATTGTCATAAAGACAAGATTAGATACAGAAATTCATTGACTTTCTTGTATTATGTTAGACCCACAAAATTCTTGGAGTATATTTGATATTGTGGTCGTTGATTCTCTCTTTACTAGTATATGATATGACTATAATAAAACCTCCAAATTATATAAATAGTTGTTCAAAAGAATTGTGGTCTTTGATGAAAAAGTGTAACTTAAAATATTGTTATTTTTCCTGAAGAGGTGTCTATTAAAATAAAATTATTTGTATAGACATGAACATTGGTGAAAATTGATTTGTCATGTTTGTGTTGTAAAAGAAATATTTGGGTCATATGACCATTATTGGACACAATGAGACTATGGCCATGGGCAATTCTAGAACAAACAAATAAAATGTTATGGAAAGGTCCTTATAAAAATGTCAATCCCAGAACTTACACTCTGAACATGGCTGGCACTCGAAAACCATTTCTAATCCCAAAGCAAACTATTGGCCTGTATTACTATGGCACAAATGACTCTGCCTAATTACTAGGATATGTAGGGATTTTTAGAGGTAAAAGAAGTTTATAGTAGCTAATAAAGAGAGGGGAAATATAATCATGACATATAGGAACATGCACTGAATGAAACAAGAAAAAATTACCCCAACGACGCCTGCCGTACTGGTGGCGCACCGCGCCAGGCCCCAAAGTACTAGGGCTGAGTTTGGGCGCACTACTCGCGCGCTGCCCAAGGCCTCAAAGTATTGGGGATGGTTTTGGGCGTACTGGTGGTGCGCCACCCAATCCTTCCCCAACAACTTTTGACGAATTCTTTTGGTAAAATTAAAGCTTCAAATTAGTTAAGAATATGGAAATTCTCCAAAACTCTTCTTGTTTCTCAAACCCAAAGTCAATACATGAAAACTTTCACACGATTCCTTTTTAAACATTACTTTACAAATCCATAGGGTTTATGTGATTCAAGCAGGGATGACATAATAAGATTCTAAATAGAACAAGAAAATCAACCTCAATTTTTAAAGAACAAAATTCAATACCAAAAATCATGGATGGATACTTTAGATGTAACAATTTCTTGTCTAAATACAGATGTAGAGCGTGAGGAAAAATAATTCTAACACTATGAGAAGCCTTACATACCTGGAAAGAACAACGTTCTTGGCGAAAATCAATGAATCTTGAGTACGCTTGAAAACCTAGCTTTCCTCCTCTTGGAATCTCACTCTAATTTCTCTAAGTGATTAGGAATGTGAAAAGTGATTTGAAATCTGATTAAATGCTAATTCGCAGCAATGAAGGCAAAAGAGCAAGGCAAGGACATTACTAGGCAAAAAGGAGCGAAAAGGCTGAAAAAGCTGAAGAAACGCAAGGCTGATGCTCGCCAAAGCCACTCAGCGAGTCACCGAGTGGCTCTTCAGCTCGTCAAAAGTTACAGTAGGCTAGCCCATGGACAAAGCCAACTCAGCGAGGAAATTGGAGTTTCAACGATGCGCCGAATGGATCGGCGATGGAAGTTTTGATCGCCTAAAGTCACAGAAGGGAAGAGTGGAAAAGCCAAGCCAAGAAGGCGATGGACAGGAGTACTTGGTGAGTCGGTGACCTGGTCGGTGAATCTCAACTTATTCCGCCAAATGGTTCCGAAGTTGAAAATTTAGGAACGTATAAATGCAATTTTAAAAAGGAGAAAAGGAGTTCTGAAGTTTAGAGAGTTCCCACATTGTCTAGTTTTGAGTTTTTGATCCCTAACACTGTTGTTTGACTTTTTTTAGTAGAGATTTAGGGTTTATTTGATTTGAAATTCAATTTGTGCATTTCGAAGACTTGTAGATTGTTATCAAAGCTGATGGAAAACATAGTTGGTAACTATTTCTTGCTCTTTATAATGTGTGGCTAAAACCCCCATTCTTGGGGGTGTT
This sequence comes from Solanum acaule, assembly GCA_036250505.1. Classification (NCBI taxonomy): domain Eukaryota; kingdom Viridiplantae; phylum Streptophyta; class Magnoliopsida; order Solanales; family Solanaceae; genus Solanum; species Solanum acaule. The sequence continues at coordinate 17,055 of JAJOOR010028303.1, read as the reverse complement.
ATTATGTCATTAAATGCTTCAATTAGATTATGGGTGTTAGTATTTACTAATTTTGATGTTGATTAGAAGTGGGTTCAATTGATAGTTGAGTTTTAATTGATGAATTGTAGTTGCAAATACAATTCTAAGCTTGCTTGAGCAAGAGATTTTAGTGTTCAAACTATTAATTGATGATTGTAGTGATTGGATTATTGTAGAATAAGCTTGAGAAAGTGGGTCTAAATTCAATCTTACTAATCTAGCTTGAAGTAGTAGATTAATTAACGAATTGGGTTGTTTAATTATATTTGTTATGCTTGTCAAGGTTCGAGAGAACTCGCTTGATTCGTGATAGCTGATTGAGAAATTACTATTACACCTAAAGCCTAGCCTACCCATTAAGATTCAACGATTTTTAGTAAGTAATAATTACCCATCTAGCGAAATTGGCATTCCATTGATCACACTCTCAAGGATCCCTCGCTACTTGTTTAGTCCTAATTGTTCGAAGTTGTTAATTATTCACTCAAATCCCCCCCTCCCCCCCAATTGACATTAATTGTCAAAACCCTGCCATTTACTTTAATTATTTCAAAAATATCTACTTCTACAAGTGATTAGAACATTCCTTTCATTTCGTAATCGAATTCTTTACCGTATCACTCCCCGTGGGATCGACCCCAACTATTTGTTGGGTTTATACTTGATTGTGGCCGCCTACATTTAGAATCGGATGAAGTGTAGTTGAGCGTTATCAGAAGGTCATTTCTTAAAAAATTTATAAAATTACCATTTACACCTATCAATAGTTTCTCCGAGTCATTTCTTATCAGTCGATGAAGTTGGTGTGGAAATTTTAGAACTATTTGTTTCACTACGGTTATTTAATTAGCGGGTAAATTTTAAATGATTAATTTAGTTTGTGGTTAATGGGTCAAGTTCATAATTCACCTAATACCCAAGTAACTTGGCCCATGTATAGAGATGAATTAAGATTAATTGGGGGTTAATAATTATTTTGTCTCACCACAACTCACTAGGACTTCCACCTGCACGACGAAGAAAAATCACTACATACACGGAAAGCACTAGCCTATAAGGTAAACACAGAGATTTAACCATGATTTTATTCCTGTACACATATATTGATTTAAGAAGGAAATTTATTACTAACATGTTGATGTGCAGATTGAATGAAAGTGTTATTGATATTCATTAAGTTGTGTTAGAAATTGGACTTAGGTCAATGATTGAGATTAATGGGGACCAATCAGTAGGTAATTATAGGTAAAATAGATGATGAATTATACTAATTAATAAATAGGTTAGCTACTGCATATTTTCCATTCTTTTTCGTAGTTGAAATTCCAATTCTATTTTTTAAACTTGAATCTATGTTGGTATTTACTATATGGTATCACATTATGATTTTAAGCTTTGATATATTGGTAGATGTATTTAATTATTATGGTTGTATTTTTTGGAGAAATTAAGACTTAAAATTTAAGAAATATGAGACTGGACAAATTAATTGGCATCAAGATTAGGAGTTTGATTATAGATTTGGGTGTATTTTTGAATGACATATGACAATATGGATGTTGTTAGTTAAAAATCTTATTTTGATTATTTATTTGGATAGATTGCATTTATTTGGAAGCCCAGCAAAGGGGAAAGACTCAAGTCCCGGAGTGATTGTTAGATTAATTGAGGCAAGTGAATTTATCGACCCTTGTTAAGTGTATGGAATGGTGTATGTCCTTGTGGAATGTATTGGGAAGTAACGGAACTTTATGATAGATTGACTTTCTCATATTGAATGATCCTAATGAGGGAAAAAACGTAATAAAAGATAAGTTGATTATATATTGATGTGTTGAGAATGATTGGAAAAATTTATTGATTCATTGTTGATGTTGTATCACAATTGGGTTATTTTGAATTGTGCATTGATATGGGAATGGTCATCTCCTCATTAATTATGTTAACATGTCATTTGCATTGATCCTTAAACATATTTATGACAAGTGTTATGTGAATTGAGGAAGAAAGAGTGATGACTCTTGGATTTCGACTCATTTAGGGGTTAATAGTCATAGTTTTAGTGTCCTCAATGCCTATTTTATGCTCTAAACTGATGTTTAAATGCTAATTTGCAGCAATAAAGGTAAAAGAGAAAGGCAAGGACATTACTGAGAAAAAAGGAGCGAAAAAGATGAAGACAAGGAAGACTGATGATCGCCAAGACCACTCGGCGACTGGCTGAGTGGTCCTTCATCTCACCAAAAATTACAGTGTGTCAACCCTGGGAAAAAGCTAACTCGGCGATGGAAATGGCATTTCGGCGAACCGCCATTTGGATTGGCGATGGAGATCCTGATCGCCTAAAGTTACAGAAGAGGAATGGTGAAGAGTCAAGTCAAGAAGGCAATGGAAAGGGACATTTGGTGCATCGTCGACCTGGTCGGTGATGCTTGACTAATTTTGCCGAATGGTTCCAAAACCAATAATCTGGGAAGGTATAAATGTGATATTTAAAATTGTTTCAGGAGTTCCAAAAATTTGAGCGATATTTCTGAGTGTTTGAGAGTTCCTACATTGGGTTTTTGATCCCTAACACTTTTGTTAGAGTGTTTGAGTAGAAATTTAGAGTTGGGTTTGGATTTTGGACTAATTTTGAGCATTGTGAAGACCTACAATTTGTTACCCAAACTGATGGAGAACATAGTTGGTGACATTTTCTTGTTTTTTATAATATTTGGCTAAAAACCCCATTCTTAAGGGTGTGATTATGTGATTAATTCTCTCAATTCACTTATGGGTGTTGGTATTTACTGATGTGATTGTTGATTTGAAGTGGGTTCAATTGATAGTTGAGTTTTCACATATGAATTGTAGTTGCAAATACAGTTCTATCTTAGTGTTCTTGCTTGAGAAAGAGGTTTTAGAATTAAAGTGATCAATTAATTATTGTAGTGATTGAGTTATTGTAGATTCAACTTGAGAAAGTGGGTCTGAATTCAATCCTACTAATCTAGCTCGAGAGAGTAGATTAATTGAGGTTTCAGAGTGTTTAAATTGTTGGGCTTGTCGAGGTTAGAGAGAACTCGCTTGATTCATAATAGTTGATTGAAAAATAGTTGTTACACTTAAAATCTAGCCTACCCACTAAGATTCAACGACTTTCAGTAAATAATAATCACCCATATAGCGAAATTGGCGGTTAATCGATCACATCCCCAAGGATCCCTCTAATTGATTACTCCCCTTTTTTCGTATTTGATAATTTTCACTCTAATTCCCCCAATTGACACTAGGTGTAAACCCTGAAAAATTAATTTAATTGTTTTGAAAATGTCTATTCATATAACCGACTAGAACACTCATTTCACTTTGCAATTGAATTTTCTACCGTATCACTCCATGTGGGATCGACCTTAACTCTTTGTTGGGTTTATACTTGATTGTGACCGCCTACACTTAGAATTGGATGAAGTTTAGTTGAGCGTTATCAAAAAATGGGGCCGCTGCTGGGGAGTGATGTTTAGAATTATTTTAGTGAAATCTAGTTGTGAGCTGATTGTGTTGTAGTTGAACCAATTTACTTTTGTTTGTTGTTGGCTACTCTTGAACAAGTGATGAGATGAGTGTCAACGGGAGTAATCCTAGCCAACTTGGACACAATGATGACATCGGTAACTTGCACGATGACAATGAAGATCATTTGGGAACCGCGGGTGGTATTCAGTTGCCTCTGGTTGTGGGCAATGAGGTATTTCATGTCACTAGCACCATGCTGCAGTTGTTGCAAATGAAGGGTTTATTCGGAGGGCTGGCTCATGAGGATCCCCATTACCACATCCAGAACTTTGTAGACGTGTGTGGGCCATTTTCATTCAAGAACATATCTCAGGAGTCAGTCCGACTTTGGTTGTTCCCTTTTTCTCTCATGGGTGAGGCTACAAAGTGGTTAGCCAACTTACCAAGGGACTCAATTACTTCTTGGGATGAGCTCACTGATGCATTAAATGTAAGGTTTTTCTCTCCTTCGAAGATGATGGCATTGAGAGATAATAGTCAGGGCTTCAAACGATTGGATGGTGAAAAAATTATGAGACATGGTTGAGGTTTTAGAAGTTACTTCTCCAATGTCCAACTCACGGACTCCCAAACAACGTGTTGTTACAACATTTGTACCGGAGTCTAGATTCGGTCAACAAGGGTGTGACTAACCAACTTGTTCAAGGAGGAATTATGCAACAACCGTTTGAAATAGCATCTACTCTTCTTGATGGGATGACGAAGATTAACCATGCTTGGTATACTAGGGAAGATCGAGTGTCTCCTTTGAACTTCAGGATGACAAAGGAGCAAATAAAAAAGGACCAAGAATGGGATGAAAACATGGCTAAAATGATGACCCAAATGGATCATTTGTCAAAACATGTCATGGGTAGTGGTTCTAAAGCTGTGAATGTAGTTGGAGTTAGTCGAGTGAATCTCAATGAAGCAAAATTTGAAGCTATGTACAATGAGGAGGTACACTTCCTAGAAAATCAAGGAGGAGGTTTCTACCCGAATTATCCAAGGTCAGGTGGAAAACAAGGTTGGAATAGAGAGCGTGATGACGGTTGGAGAGACCGTGATAGGGAATGGCATGACTGTGGTACAAATTGGAGAGAGAGGGACAGGGACAAAAAGAGATATGTACCTCCCCAATAGCTTCAAAAGCCAAAAGAGCAAAGGGCTGATCCTAAAAATTTCCGCACTGAAGATATGCGCACGCATTCTTAACAAAGATGAAGGGTCGTACAAAGTGCTAAAAGAAATGAAAGATGATGTCTCAACTATGAACCAAATAGTTACTTCACACTCGGTATCGATTAAGAAGCTGGAAACACAAATGGGTCAAATCTCGACTCATTTGAACCCAAGGCCAAAAGGAGGATTACTGAGTGATACCATGGTCAACCCAAAGAATGAATCGTGAAAGTGTATCTTCTTCGTGCCACAACGTTAAATAAGGCACTTCTTAGGAGGCAACCCAAATTTTTAACTTCCATTAATGATCTTTGAATAACGGGTGTTAAATGTGCAGGTTGAAAAGTCAAAATTTTGGGAATAGGAGCAATTAGGCGAGCCAAGGCACCAATCGGTGACTCGCCGAATAGGTTGGCGAGCCCGATCAGGACCGCCGTTTGGACCAACCAAAAGGCAGGTGTTCTGTAAAACTCAGCAGACAAAAGAGCCATTCGGCGCATCACTGAATGGTAGGCGACATAAGTGAGTTTCGCCCACTGGTGCACGAACTGAAGGGTTTTAAAGGCCTGAACCATTTTTAAATTCAAAACCTTCCCTCATTTCATATTTTCCCACCTTTGCACTTTCACAACCATATTTTTTATACCTGTTCTCATTATTTTTGTGTGGGGATCATTTTCTCAGGGGGATTTCATGCGTTTTTGCTTGTCAATTCTCTAGCCTAGCACTCATTAATCTAATCTTGAGGTTGGTGATTCGAACCCCATCTTAATTTTTTGTAATTCCCAAATGCATGCTCGTAACTTAGTGAATTATATGTGTGATCCTAGTTGTGTGAATGATTTGTGTTAGTTTGTGCTCTTGTCGTACTTTGTTTATGCATATTTTGGCCTATAACTGTTGTATCCCGTGTGTGTGAATGATTAAAATTGTGGGTTGAGTTGTTAATTTGTTGGCTCTGGTGTGGGTGAAGACTGAGTAGCCCTAATTGCATTGATCGACTGATTTTTTCCCAATAATAGAGCCGGTGACGTCATTTTTAAGGGCAAAAGACGAAGATTGGGCAATTTTGGATAAATCAGGGGAATTCTAAGTACCCCGAGGTCATTAGTGTTATAGGTCTGGGCTTAATTGCTTAAAATAGGTGTTTGATTTCAATCTCGTGGGCTGTGGGTTAGAAATTGGATGTTGGGGTCAAAAAATGGCACGAAGGACCTTTCGGCGAGCTTAGTCGAGCACACCGAATGATGCGGCGGTTCACCCAATGACTCTTGGATCACCTTTTTATTATCCAATTTTGTTGAATTAATTCTGTAACATTCGGTGATATGCCTGAGCATGCCGAGTTCACTCGGTGACTCGCCGAATGTCTTTTAGATCACCCTTTTTAGCCCAATTTTTGGAAACCATCAGTAACATTCGGCAATCTACTTTTAGTTCACCGAATGGTGTCGGCGATTCGCCTAAAGGCCCTGGACGTCACAGACTTGTGCCGAATTCTGAGAATTTTTAGTCTGGAACATTCAGCGAGCCTGACTTGGCTCGCCAAATGAGTTTGGCGACTCGCCGAATGACTTAGTGAGTCTTCCTGGACATTTTTAAACTTTGATAATTTCTTGAACTATTTCTAATGTAGTGATTAATTCGATGTTGTTTTGGAGGTATGGACAAACAAAAGGTACAAGAAGAAATCAACCACCCCGCAAGCGGGCTCGAGAAATAGTAATCAACGAGGGTGCTGCACCCTCCCAAGCCACACAAGCGAAACTTTCTCCAACAGGGGGAAAGGCAAGGGAAAGGGACCTGTAAAACCAAGTTTGGCTGAGGAGAGTTCCGACAGCGCCATCCACCTCATTACTTTAGAGTCGAAAAGTGAGGGCAACTAGGGGGATAGATCCCCAGTCTCCGTGTCTGAGCCAGAGGACGATCAGACTCTACAAATGAGGAGTGCGGAGCTATGCTCTAAGTAATTACATGATCAAAGTAGGATCTTAGTGCCTCATATTCCTCCTCCACCTCCAGCACCGGCAGTAAAGCAGTTACCTCTGGTGCCACCAGTTCAGGAACCCCCACCTCGATCACTGAACAGATAGAAAGTTGTCGGGCTGAGGACCATTCTTGAAGAGAAATGATTGTCTACAGACGGAGTAGTAGACAAGTACCCGGATATGTGGAACACTATCAAAATCCACAAGTTTGAGATTTTACCAAGCCCCGAGGCTCCTACATTCCTTCTTGGGTTCGGGAATTTTATGCGGAGTACGGAAAGCTAGTGCCCAAGGGGAAGAAGAAGGCAAGAGCGTTCACACCGGTGGACCATGTAGTAGTGCGGGGCAGGAAAGTTAAATGTAGCAGCACCGATATCAATGTGGTGCTAGGGTGCATGATGAATATAATCCACGTCTTAGTGGATCAGATATAGAAGAAGACCCTCGATGACTTGAAGGGTTGGTTAGCTCCATTGATCTTAGACATCACACTGCCATGGATTGAGGCACGTGTCCCAATAAAGAAGAAGGATATGAACGTGGCTGCAAGATACTGGTTCGAGTTTTTCAACAGCACCTTGATGCCATCACAGAACGAGTATATACCCAGGCATCTGAAGGCGGCATTGTTGGGTTGTATCGTGGATCAAGATAGACTAAATCTCGGCCTGATTATCGAGCAGGAGATGGCCATGAGCGCCAAGCAGAGTCAGACTTCTCTCTCGTTCCCTGTATTGATCACAGAGTTGTGCCGGCGTGATAGGGTGCCATTGATAGAGAAAACGTATGTGGAAGTGACTCCCACTTCCTCTACTGACATCTGGAAGATAGAGGCTGGGTACACCACGGACGAGGCGGAGAGGAGGACAGTTGCACTAGTGGACACTTCCCCGGTGGTTGATGTAGAGACATTGCCGACTGACACAACCCCTCATATCCAGGCCAGTGAGCCTATAGGTACCTTTAGCACCTCCACTTCTTTTCCTTCTAGTTCTACTACTGCTCCCCCTTCTATTGTTGTTGCCTCTCGACCACTATTGACCCAGGCCATGCTATTCAAGATGGGCCATCTGGCCCAATCTGCTAATGTTCGTACCTCCCGGGTTGAGGTTGTTGTCCCTGGGATGACTGAGAGGTCCATTGATGTTGTCTTATCTCCTATTCGGGCTGAGTTGAGAGAGCACCGAGAGCTGATTGATGCATATGGCTTGGATTTGGATGCCCTCACTATGAGAGTGGAGGCTTGTGAGTCGGGTAAGGGTGAGTCTGAGGATGTTACGGCCTTAAAGGCCGATATTGTTGGGTTGAGGCATAATGTGGATGAGCCAAAATCCTCGAATCTTTCTATGTTATTCGGCACGGTGGACCTTCCTGAGGTCCCGAGTACTGAGTTTCCAACCATTCCTAAGATCATTCCGACTACTACGACCGGAGATGCTACTATGGCTGATAATGATACCGAGTCAGAGGCTTTCGGGAATGATGAGGAGGAGCTTGGTACACGAGATGCACTAGTATATGATGACCTAGAGGACCTCGAGGGGGCGATGGGGCAGACAGTTGTGGAGGTATCTCTTAGAGATACATCGATGGTGGGGTCCAGTGGATCAAAAGATGTGGTTGAGTTGGGCACTGATGCATAGACTTAGGGAGCCACTGATATACAGAGTTCACCGCCGACTTAGCCTGATAGAGGGATTTTGACTCTTTTAAGTTTTCTGTTTAGACTTGCTTTTTATTTTGAATTTGAGGACAATTGATTGTTTTGTTTTGCAGGGTGAGGTATCTTCATACCTACCTCTGTTGGGTTGTTTTTGTGGATAAGTTGTTTTTGATAACCTGTTGTAAATGCTTACTTTTTGTGACTATTAGTTTTTTATTTTAATGTGAATGTGTTGGTTTTGACCCAAATTAAAAAATTTCCACCTTTTGATGTTTGTGAATGTGGTTGTTCTCTTGCAATTTTGAGTGTAAGTTACGATCAATACCGCTAACTTAAATAGTGCTCTTCATTGAACGATATGTGTGTGCGATTCCAATGAGGAAATTTGAGTTGCATAAGTCATATGTGAACTCTTACCATCTCATTGTGACTGGTCGGTTGTTGAAATGAATCTTGTGATGATTGTTGCACGCGAGCTAAAATTTGTAGAGTCTCGTTTGATGATTGTAATGAATGCCATGTGTGGTGAGGTTATCTTGAAATGTGTGTGTGATAATACCTGGAACTTGCCATATTAGTCCAATTGACCAATGTAAGCGATTGATAGAGATGATCTAAGGCCAATTTGTAAAGAGTGAACCAAAATTGACTAATGTAGGCGAAAAAGATGAAGACAAGGAAGACTAATGATTGCCAAGGCCACTCGGCGAGTAGACAAGTTGTCCTTCAGCTCGCCAAAAATTACAGCATGCCAGCCTTGGGAAAAAGCCAACTCGGCAATGGATATGGCATTTTAGCGAACCACTGATTAGATCGTCAATGTAGATCCTGAACGCCTAAAGTTACAGAAGAGGAATGGTGAAGAGTCAAGTCAAGAAGGCGATGGAAAGGGACATTTGGCGTATCTCCAACCTGGTCGGCGATGCTCGATTAATTCTGCCGAATGGCCCCAAAACCAAAAGTCTGGGTAGGTATAAATGCGATTTTTAAAATAGTTTCACGAGTTCCAAAATTTTGAGCAATTTTTCCGAGTGTTTGAGAGTTCCTACATTGGAGTTTTTGATCCCTAACATTGTTCTTAGAGTTTTTGACTACAAATTTAGAGTTGGGTTTGGATTTTGAACTAATTTTGAGCATTGTGAAGACATGCAATTTTTTACCCAAACTGATGGATAACACAGTTGGTAACATTTTCTTGCTTTTTATAATGTTTGTCTAAAACCCCCATTCTTGGGGGTGTGATTATGTGATTAATTGTCTCAATTCGCTTATGGGTGTTAGTATTTACTTATTTGATTGTTGATTTGAAGTGGATTTAATTGATAGTTGAGTTTTCACATATGAATTGTAATTGCAAATACAGTTCTAGCTTAGTATTCTATGCTTGCTTGAGAAAGAGGTTTTAGAATTAAAGTTATCAATTGATGATTGTAGTGATTGGCTTATTGTAGATTCAGCTTGAGAAAGTGGGAATGAATTCGATCCTACTAATCTTGCTCGAGAGAGTAGATTAATTGAGGTTTTGAGTTGTTTAGATTGTTGGGCTTGTCGAGGTTCGAGAGAGAACTCACTTGATTCGTAATAGTTGATCGAAAATAGTTGTTACACTTAAAGCCTAGCCTACCCACTAAGATTCAACGATTTTCAGTAAATAATAATCACCCATATAGCAAAATTGGCGGTTAATCAATCACAACCCCAAGGATCCCTCTGTAATTGATTACACCTCTGTTTTCGTAGTTGATAATTTTCACTCTAATCCCCCAATTGACACTAGTTGTCAAACCCCTACAATATAATTTAATTTTTTTCAAAAATGTTTATTCCTATAACTGACTAGAACACTCTTTTCACTTCGTAATTGAATTTTCTACCGTATCACTCCTTGTCGGATCGACCCCAACTCTTCGTTGGATTTATACTTGATTGTGACCGCCTACACTTAGAATTGGATGAAGTGTAGTTGATCGTTATCAAAAATAAATTAAAGAGAATGTACCATTTCGAGGGACGTGTCGCGCGTTGCGATAAATATTATGATTCGAGGGACGTGTCGTACGTCGCGACAAATTCTATTATTAAGGATCGTGTCGCATGCTGTGATGGGATGCATGGATTGATTAGTCCCACATGGGTCCCGAACTGAGAGACAATGTGTGTGCAGCGCTAGCTCAGACATGCATCATCATACTTGGCATTGCATAGCATTTCATTGTATTCTTTATTCTTGGCTTTGTGTTTGGGAGTTCTCTTGTTGAGTACCGTGTTGTTTGGTACTCACTCCTTGCCTTTACATTTGTGTAGGTTATGAGCCCGGATCTTCGTGATGCTCTCTTCTTTTCTTGTCCAAAGCTTCTTGTGAAGATTTGTGAGTTAGTTGTTTGTCATCTCAGCAGACCATCTTACTCCTATTTATGATCTTGTCCTGCTTTAGTGACAACATCATTTAAGACTTGTGTTTTTCTTTCAAATCTATAGTAATACATTAGAGGCTTGTGCATATAAGTTTTTGGGGTTTAATTAAGTTGACTTTGTATTCCGCTTTAGTATTGGTGTTAAACATTCATCCTTATTTTTACTTCCGCATATTATCGTTATATTTGGGTTTAGGCTAACTTGTCTTGGTGAGATAAGACGAGTGTCATCACATCCATTTTTTGATCGTGACACCCTCTCACCCCCACCCTCGCATTAAAATTTTGTTTTTAAAAAAAAATTAAATTTTCATTTTTTATCCCAATTCTCTACCATCCCCCACTCCCTCCCACGAAGTGTTTTAAAGAAATATCTACTTTGAAAGTCAAGTTCCAAGTCGGGTGTGGTCACGTCTTAGTTCGTAAATCGGGGTAAAATTTTTATTTGAAAGTCAAAATTTGGGTCAGAACTCGAGTCGAGTCGGGTCCTGATCAAAAATTGGGTCACACATCGATTGTCGGGATCAGATCTCGGATTGATCGTCAGGATCGTGTCCAGGTTTGAGTGTTGAGATTGGGTCCTAGTTTGAATGTTGTATCTCTAGTGGAAGTCAGGGTCAGGTTCTAGGTCGAATTTTGAAATGGTCGTCGGGGTAGTGTTCTAGTTCGGGTGTCAGGGTCGGTTCCTTGATCGATTATCGGGATTGGTTTCTGAGTCAGAAATTATTTTCCTAAGAAATATTTTCTACCCTCTAGAATAAAAGATATTTTCTGAAAAAAATGTTTTACATTCACTAACCAAATACTAAAAAATATTTTTCAGAAAATATTTTTTACTCACCAACCAAACATGAGAAAATAGTTAGAAATCCACCTGTTTTCCAAGAAAACATTTTCTCGGAAAATATTTTCCTTCATACCAAACAGACCCTTAGAGTAGTGAGCAAACACAGATTATGAAGCTGAATTTTACTACTTGCCAGACTCATCATTAGATCTTTTCCAATGTGTGGCATTAACATCTTGTATGTTCATTGTGAGCAAAGAAAGTACATATAATGTTTCATCTTCAAGACGGATGTGGTTTCAAGGCATAAAAAACTAAAATTGGTAAAAATACAAGTTTTCTTTCTTAGACAGAAAAATATTCATCTGTCTTTTATTTCATAGCACCTGGTGAGAGTTATGAAGGTGTTTATAGATGACACCGAACCAGCAATGGTGGACCCACCATTTTACATAAGTAGATTTAATTAATAAATAGAGATTGATAGTAATAATTAATAGTTTAACCAGCGTCGAGCACAACGATTTGTTTGTTGGTTTTTTTTTTTTTTGTTAATAATGTATCCTCTCTCCTTTTTTTTAACAACTCACCACATTTTTTAATCTAATAAAGTAGAGAAATAAATTAAAATTTAAAAAGAATCTATTTACGTTTATTTTAACTAATTCAAAGTAAACTAAGACACTATATATAATTTCAACAAAAAATAATTTCATGTTTAGCAAAAATTTATGAAAGAGAGTACCAAAATTCAATTAACAGAAAAAATGTTTGTTGAAGTAACAAGATTATAGAGATTTATTTAATTTGAGTAATTAAAAAACAAAATATACAAGGTGAAATAGAAAAAATAAATATAAATATTACCCTTATTTAGAAATGGGAGTTAAAAAGGACAAACACTGCATCTTTTAATTGTACTAAAGGTAGTACTAATTGTACACTAATTTCCCCCTTTTTCATTGATGAATAAACACGTGTCTCATTTTGCTTCACTTTGTCTAGAAGTTTTGCACTATCATCTCACAATTCTCTATACATTTCTCTCTCCTCCTTTGCTAAGCTTGCTCTATTTTCTGAACTCTTCTTTGTAGATCTCAACTCTTTAATGGCGAATCCATCTGTTGTTGACTGTCTTCTGTTTGTCTAGACACTTTAAATCTCTCTGTGAAGGTTTCCTCAAGATTTTTGTTTGTTTGGGATGCCCTGCCGAAGTATTTCTTCATGATTTAAGGTAAATTTACATGTTTACTCCATCATTTGCTCTTTCTTCGATTCTGACCATCCTCTTAAATATTTGTTTCGCCCTCAAATTCCTTTTCCTTCCTGTTGTATTACAGTCAATTTTTCCCCCTAATTTTCCTACTGTTAAATATGTCCAACCCTTAAAAAAAAACAGCTCTAATGGTAGCTATTTTATAAGCCAACAACAGCTGGGACGAACACAGCTCCAAAACTTGCTGTATTGATTTGCACAAAAAGTCCACAGTGAACTTACCAAGAATTCTAAAATTAAACTGTGTGTTCCTTTTAACTTGGTCTTTTGATTTGCACATGCATGACTATTTGACTACTCTAAGCCTTTAATGTGGAAATTTGTTTGGTAAAGCTGTCGAAATGAAGCTACATCACCAAAGTTGAAGTGATTGAGCTTTCCTTGGAAATATTTGGTCTCATACTGCTAATTTTGGGACTCTGTTGTATACTAATTTTATCATTTTAAGCCTCTATTTTCTATTGATGTTTACATTTTTCAGTTAGCACGGATTCTAAATCTCAACAAGATACAGATTTATGTGATTACATTCATATAAATGGTTATCCTAAATTTAATGGGTTAATCTTCTCACTCTTTTGTTTAGATTTTTTCAGATTTTGATTTTCTTATTTTTCTCGCCCCTTTTCCCCCTGATTTTCGTTTTTATTAGAGCTTAGATCTGTTGTCAATTTTGGATCCAATTCTTGGGTGATTTTCTGATTTTTTTTTTCTTAGTTTATTATGAAATTTTCTACTTGCATGTTCCTCAACATACAATGTTATTGGCATTGGAATGGATGAGTCCTTTATCCAGATATATAATCCCCAAATTGGCAAGGTTCAGCTATTCACACATTTATTTCATTGTCATTTTTGGAATATTACTAATTCAGTATTTAGTTTAAATTCGTTGACATCAAGTACAATCCCTTTGTGTAGGTAAAGACAAAGCTCAAAAGACATCATAAGAGAATAACTGCGCTTCCTTTTTGAATTCTGTCAACGTGCTTATATCTGCAGGAGCAGATTCTCAGGTAAATTAGTTTGATATAGATGTATTTCGACAGATACCTTACTTAAAAGAAATATATAACTCTTCTGTTTTGGACGAAATTCTCCAGTATTTGCTGTGGTATGAGATTCATATGAAATGTACTCTCTCCTACTATATGAAAGAAACTCATATGAGAATGTTTTCAGTCGTCTGCTTCTTTAGTTTAGTAGGAATTTCATGCTATTACATGGAACAATTGTATGGTCTTATACTGCTCTATGCTAGCTCGAAAGGTATTGCTACTCTCTTTTTTCCTGCTGAACGTCATCGAGAATTTTCCCCTTCTTCCAGTCTGCCCAGACCTATAATGGTAGCTTTTTCCATTATTTTGGATTCTTAAGTTGCGTATCATAAACTGTATGTAATTTTCCCATGCATGTTTGAAAATAGAAATAAATATGTATATAACTTTGATGTACAAAATGCATCTATGGTGGTTTTTTGTGGTGATTTTACCGAGTTCAGGTGTGCTCAAAAGTCGAATAACAACGAGCATAGCTCTCACTTCGAATCGGCTTTAAACTCTTTCCCATCTTATTTTCTTTAACTGCATCAAATCTGCTTCTGGTAAGTCTCTAAGTCTTTTGTTTTAATTGCTCTGGTATTTTTATTCTTTATCTTTACTGGTGGTTAACGATCTCTCTCCTTCACTCTTTCAATATCGGATCTCTCTTCAAAATGTCAATCTTAATCTATCTTTGCTTAACTATTGTTTCTTGTAATCAAGAACCATTTGACAAAACAAAGTTAAATTCTTAGGCGTAAAATTTCTAATTCAATCACCCCCTATATTCAGTAAAGGAAAAGATGCAATATTGTTTGTTTGAATCATAAAAATCCACAAGTTCATGAAATGTCCTGTTTGTTTAAATTATAAAAACCCCAAGTTCATGAAATGTCCTGTTTGTTTGAATCATTTTCAAGATAATGATAACCTAAGAATTATTTCAAGTTGTGCTCATAGACTTCACATTGATTGGTTTCCATATCTTCTATGAGGTTGCTGGAGATCTTGGTAATTTGCAGTCTCTACTACGAAGAGGAAAAATAACTATTTTGTGAACTCTCTTTGTTCATGATTACTGTTTATTCCTAAGTTTATTTCAATTTAAGATAATATTAGCTATTCATAGTCTCATCAGCCTTTGCTATGAAGATTGAAGCTTGAAGGATTGTCATTCTTTTAGTTTTCACTTTCTTCTTTTGTTGAATTCAATGGACAACTCCCTAAGGAGCTCAACATATCTTTTTTTTCTTTTTTTTTTACTCGATATTTGAACTTAAGAATAATTTGTGTTGGTTCATTGATGTCAGAAATAATTGAAATTTTTTGAACTTTATTTCAGCCTTCCCAAACTAAAACAAAGGTGTACAACTACTATATTTGATGTGGAGTATCTTAATTAGATGTGTGTTTTTCTTTCATATATGAATCTTGATATTTAAGGTGCAGTTATTTTGAAGTGCCGTGTCTTCATTATTTTTTGTAATGATTTTTTTTTTGCTATAGCAGGGAACTTTTCTATGCATGAATTAGAGAAAAATATTGATTATTAAGTCTCTATATTAAGTTACAGTTCATGTTGTAAATCCTTCTATTGATTACCATTTTGTTGAAGTGCTTAGTTATAATAGGGAACCTTAATTTGGTATGTAGGATTTGAAGAAGAAAGATGAGTTCAACCATGCAGTGGTTGCTATTGAAGAGCAATACAAATGACATTTACCTGAGAAAATTACTAAATAAGGAGTATGCATAAGAGCAATTTCAAGTTTATCACCCTTCTAGCATTGATGTAAGTTGTTCTACTTGGAGTAAGTCATTAGGTGCTATCAGCAAGAACCTAATGAATTTTTAAATTTCCCAACTACCATAAAAAAGAAAACCAAAACCTTTTAGCTCAGGCCATTTTGAGGCATATTTCAGATCCTACATTAACTACATGTAAAAAAAAGTACTACTCACTTGGCCTTGAAATGATATGTATTATTGATCAAGTTTTAATTTTTTGTACCCAGTAATCAAGACTATTAGTAAACTAGATGAAATGAGAAAAATAAGCTACAACATGCTTTTATCTGTCAAGAGACGCTCAAGTTATTAATGTTAGAGGAAAGATTAATGGCAGAGTGAATCTGAGTCCATATACTCCATCCCTCTGTATTATCTTCTTTGGTTTACCTAAAAGTGTTCATTATAGTTTTATTAGATTTAGAAATTACAATGTCCAAGTGCGGTAAATTATATAGCACCAAGTGCTGACTAAAGTTTTTTGTTGCCATTTTTATTTTTAGGCTGCAGCAACATTATTTGTATTAGGACTGAAGGCACATTTGGGACATATCTTGGTGGTTTTGGTTCTACCGTTCAAGATGTGAGCCACTATGTTATCAATTACCGTCTTCCATAAATCGCGCAAGGTATTAGTATTAATTCTTTTCTTATGGATATCCTTTTTTGCTTTCTTTAGGTCAACTACGTAATTTTGGGTATCATATATTCATTTGTATTCGGTTATCATGTATTGGCATTTGGTTTGTTGTTCCACTTTTTCTTCCAATAGACAAAGTACACGAAATTGGCCCGAACATTACAACCATAAATAAAATGACCGCAAGGAAGATCCAATGGACGATAATTTTCAACATATCAAAAAATTCTATTGTCTTAACTTGGTTCTGTCCAACAACATCGTTGATTCCTTTTTTCGGTTCTTTTAATTATATAATACACTGATAAAATTTGAGGGTACTATTATAAAAAATACTGATGAACAGAAGACTTTCATCAGCCTTTTTGTGTTCAGTTGCTCTTTTATGATGTCGTTATTTTGTCTTTCTACTCTTTTTGTAGGAATGGAATGTTACATGTGAATTACAACTTCTAACTTTTTTGGCGTAACAGTTTATAGGGTATGTACATCTGCCAAATTTCTTTAGCTGAGAGGTCTCTCATACCGAGAGAAGGCCTTCACCAACTAATGTTGGCAGACCAAGATTATGAGCGTCTTGCTGGTGAAGGATTGGATGAAAAAGAGAGGCCTAATGTGAGTATCCTTTATTGGTAAGATAAGGACTACTCCGTTGTCACAATCCGGTGCAAGGATAGGCCAAACCTTCTCTTTGATACAATTTTTACATTGCCCGATAT
>JAJOOR010028302.1:0-24715 GCA_036250505.1 Solanum acaule | reverse complement strand
AAACCTTTCAAGAGACTCACTTTCACTAGATTATCATAAACCTTATTCATTCATTCATGTGTGTGTGTACATATGTGAGAAATCCTTTCACATAAACACCTTCATACCACACATATTCATACCTTGCTAATCATACACTTTGCATGCATAATGAGATGTAAGGGTGCATATAAGAGTTAACTTTCAATAGACACCATAATACATTATATTCATATATATACAAGTAGAGTGTGTGTACATATTGGTCCTCATAGTGACATAATAGCAACAACATTGATATTGAGTGCACTTCCCTTCAAGGGATCTCAACACATTCACAATATCCCCAAATCATAAGCTATTCACATATAAAGCCTTTAGGGATTATAGACCACACACCCACACTTCATCATAGGAGACAAGAACACATTCAACATTGCATAGGTACTCCTAACATGTATATGATAACACATTCATATAGGTAGGGGTCATTCCATAATAGTACTTAACATAATCAATCATGTAGACCGCACTTATCCCTAATATTATCATTCACATTATACTACTCATCATCAACACACTTTAAACATGATGCTAGCATTGAGGATTTCATGCATAACCTTCATAGCATAACTGCATAAACATATGCATCATAATCATAAATTCACTTCACATCTATTGCCTTCAAGGCCATGATCTCAACATGAATAGATAGACCAGAAGTAAGCACCGCCACCATAAGTGGGTCAAACCACACAACATCAATTCCCATATTACAGACTAGAAGTTAGGTCAACTTACCAATTCTCCAAGCCATGATCACCATGGATCAATCCTCAACAATTCATAATCAATTGAGATATATAGCAATAGGAATCAACAATTTAATTCAATAACATAAACATAATCTAAGTACAATTCCATAAACAAAGGAATCAATACATAACTTTGCCCAGAAGGCCATAATTCTCAACTCATCAATATACCAACAATTCAACATGAATAAGTATAGATAATCATAGGAAACATCAATCCAATCTAATCTAAACATAATTTCACCAATAGAAATCATATTCACAAAGATCCATATCATAGGCCAATTTTTTGAGAATTTGGGGATCATGGGTTCTTCATGAATTCCTTTGAAAATTATCTTAAAAACCTTAATTCCACATCAATTCATCAATAGAATGATTTAGAAAATCGTTTGACAAAGAACCCATGGTTAGATTGAAAATTGGGAATTTTGGTCTTTGAATCTCTTTTGAAAATCTTTTATAGAACTCCTTGAATGATAGGTTATTCAAGAATCAAGAGTTACCATACCTTAATTATTGAAGACACATTAAATTGAAGAAGAAATCAGTTGAAAACCCATCTTCTAGCTTGAGCTCCATCAAGGTCTTCAATAGAGTTTCTTGAGAGAATCTATTTTTGAGAGGGAAGGGTCAATTGAAGAATGGGGTCTAATTTCTATGTTTTGGGGATTTAACCAACTCAAAATACCCTAAAATAGGTATAATAACCGTTTATAATAATTCCCCAAACTACCCTTCAGTTAGTTGGACCTTGTAAACAAGTCAAACTTGAGTTCTATTTTCCCAGATTTCGTAGGGATACAAGTTCGCGACGCGAAGCTGTTCCCACAAGTTTCTGGAAATTAAATTTTGAGACAGTAGAGTCCGCGACATTTCCGCGACGCGGACCAAACTTTTGGACAGAGCTGGAGCTAGTCCGCGGCGCGGACATGCTCCCTCCATGAGCAACTCCAAGCTGCCTTAACAGCTTGTTTGGCCAAGGTTGGTGTCCTCCTCGGGGACCCTTAGGGTGGCCCCCAAGGAGTCGTATCCGAACGTTTTGACCCTAAAAACATTTATTAAGATACTAGGGTCACCTCCACTAATTTTAGACTCCAAACAACACATAAAAACATGAAGAACATACTAGAACACACTAGCACGTAAAAGACTAGTTTCCGAACGTCTTGGTCGTCCCTTGATGTTTGACTTCCAAACTCTTTAAAACTGACTTACAAGGCTATTCTTCATTATTTTAACAAGTTATTAATACATAAAACCCATGTGAGGCTCTACTTTATCCTACTTCATTTTGAGGGGTGTTATAGAGATACTTCTCATCTCAAGACTACTCAACTTATAGGGCTAATGTGGAGTTATGGGCATGAACTACTCAACTCAAGGACTTCATGGGTAACATGTAATAGTCCATGATTAGGAATATAATCTCAAAAGGATTATGAACTCAATATTGAAGACCTAGAAGTTGAACTTACTACTCCTCTCAAAGATACTAAAATTATGGAGTTCATGCAGAATTTATGGGCATGAACGACTCGACTCGAGGGTATCCACAACAATATGGAACTCATGTATATGAATCTTCTCATTCTTATACTTACTTCCTCAAAACTTAGCTCAAATCAATAGTTGATCTCAAAGGATTCACAATTGAACTCAAAGACTTTCTTGAACTCTACTCTTAGATCTCTCTTGAATGCGAATTATGAATTCAAGAGTTATGTTTCATGATATGAAGGATCTCATGATGATAAAGTAGACTCATGAATACATTCTCCTCACTCTCATACTCACTTGCATGAGTCTTGAAACAAGTTACTAGAAGTTGTAGAAGACTCCTCAAAATGACCCAAAGGGACTTTCTCAAAAATGTTCGTAAGAACTCTCAAGACTTGACTCTCAACTCTACCATGAATTTGATTTATGTCTTCAAGGTTGTGATTTGTGATAGAAAGTATCTCATGATGTTTAGGAGTCTTTTTAGATAGTTAAACATGAAAAACGATTAAGAAATCACTGTCTGGAAGCAAGTCCGCGACGCGGAGATGCATTTTAATATTAGGTCACAAAATAATACTTGAACAGTGGGGTCCATGATCTCTCCATGACATGGAGAGAGAAAGTTCACTTTTAAGGAACCTGGTACAAGTTTTTTGCCCGACTTTTTCTTCCTCGTTTTCTAACTCCAATCGCCTAAATTCGAATCTTTTTCTCAATTTCTCTTTAGATTCCGATACCCAAAACATGTACAAAAGAATCTAATCAAACACAACTCTAAAATTGATACGATTTCCTCAAGAACTCATCAATCTCATCTACACTCAAGAACGAAAGCCAATATCAAGAACACAATTCATGAACATCAAACCTTCAACTTTCTAGAACAAATTTAATGCTCAAAGTAACATGATTGGCGTGTGGGTGAAAAAACCAAACACTATGGAAGCTTAAAGACCTCTTAGGGATCAAACCCATGGCGAAAATCTGCAACAAAACTCAAGAACCTCGACGAACGCCTTGATTCTTTCCTCTTATCTCCTCTTTTCTCTTTTTTTCTCTTCTTGAACTCTCAACTAAAACCCTAGGCATATATTTGGATTAAAAAACTGAACATAATCATATTAGACCCCTAAAACCTTACTAAAAATGAATTAAATCTGACTGGGTAAGGAAAAGGCCAAAATACCCCTTACTATTTTCGAGTAACTTTCCTTATTTGGACAACACAACTTTAAACAGACATATCTCCCTCATACAAGCTCGAAAATTAGCAAACTTGGTGGCGTTGGAAAGATAATTCAAAGACCTTTCATTTGATATCTTATGGCTCACCTAACTCATCATGTACTGAGAGGTATGATCGTTTGAAGTTGACCCAAGACTTAAAGGAACTTAGGAATGACTTGAATGAACTCTCTTTAGTTCTTCTTGGAGCTTAAGGTGCTACATATAGTGACCTTAACACTCAAGAAATTTTTAATTCCTCGGTAAAAACTTAACATTACTATGAAGGATGGTTCAAGTCTTAGCTCAAAAAAAACTCTGGGGTGTTACAATATCTCCCCCTTGGGATCATTTGTCCTCGAATGATGGCTAGACTGGGTATGGAATGGGTTACTCTTACTATATTCAAGCTTAGTACTCTAACAACTCCATGGGCTCCTACTAACGAACTCCTTAAGAAGTTCTCATTCTCTCATCATCTCTTCCATCCCAACTAGAATTTCCCGCATCACTACTCGGAACCAACTAAGGGATCTCATTTGACTTTTTCTCATCGTAAAACCTCAACCTCCTCTTCCTTCTTATTTATATCCTTAGATGGAATTATCACACCATCATCATCACGATAAGATAATTAAACTTCTCCTTTTAACATCACTTCACTACTAAAAGACCTCTGAAAAAATGTCTCCCATACTCTGTTGGACTCATTCCTATCTTGTTCTAAACACTTGACTTGATTTCTCATCTTATCATCTCCCCCTTAGGTCTAAAACTGGCACTTGAAAGCTATGGACCTATTCCATCATCTCTATACTGGTCTACATCCTCTTTTACTCTAATACTCTGGAGAAGCTTCTCATGACTACCAAACTCTCCATAAGCAGGTACTAAGACCTCTTTCTATCATGTTTCTCTTAACCTCTTCTGATTATATACCATCTCATCACACCTCTTAATGCTCTTGTTACTCTTGTGACTTAGCCATGCTTCACTTCCATGATCTAAAGGTTAGGGTCTCTCACTTGTACTACTCATATTTATTGCAGCTAATCACCTCAATTTCTCACCTACTCTATGTCAAGTCTTCTAGATCAAATCTCAAGACTAACATCATCACCCTCATGTTGCCATTCTTTTGATCATGACACTCATCTCAAATTCAAGCTTAATGTTTATTACTAAACCCAAATATCAATATGATTGCTTGCTTACTATACTAACTTACAACTACTAGATACAAATTCATAAATACTCATCCACTAGGACCTTATGACAAGTAGTCAATCCTTACCTCTTAGTTTGTACGCTCACAAATTACCATCACATTCCACTTCACAACTTAAATACTATTTACTCACTTACTGCGCATTATCTCTCAAATAGTTCTATCATTCTCTGAATACCATGGGGCTCTCCCCTTCAAATTTCATAAGCCTAGCTTGGGTCTATCACCTCATGAATACTCCTGCTCTTCTATTCAACACTTACACTTGGTCATTTCCTACACAATGACACTTCATCACAAACTCCTTTATAGCTATAACACACTATACATCCTATGATGGAATTTTCACACCTCATCACTTCTTAGTCTACTCATAAGGGAAAAATCTTCATTAGTAACTTACTAAGTGCATGACTATAGTAGCATAACTTTCCTCATCACTATCTCGCTTCCTTAGATTACGGAACCTCTGCATACTAACTCTGGGCTCTTTCACTACTACTGCTCATGATCTCATAACTCATGTTACCTTTTAGGGTGAAAATATTACCCAAGCTCTAAACATACTTCCTCATAAGGATTTCAGCTTAAACAAGGCTTAAGGAAGAGAGTACAACTCACTTTTAGCTCAAACACATGATTCATATGAATAGGGGTGCATTCTTCTCGAACTCAACACTTAATTCACTCATAGGCTTCTCTCAATCCCCTTTGGAGTCTCATGACTTTCTCAAGATTTTGCTAAGAGTAACTCTTTGATAAAAAACTAACTTTGCTTTTCAACCACTGCTAGTATGAGGGGTAGTTGAATGGATATGAGAACGCACGAGTTAGAATTAGTCTCTATGATATAACTCTATTGCACGATTAAGAGTATGAAAATGGGAAACTATTCTTAAATGTCTATAGTCCCTTGTTTATAGAAGTGGGGCCCTCGCAACCATAAACAAGACCCTATTGGCACGGCTTCATAGACACCCTAAGACACTTGAGCTCTGTTCTCTGATACCAAGTTTGTCATGACCCGAACCTACACCTTGGACGTGACCGACACTCGAGAACCATTGCCGGTCCCCAAGTGAACCCTCATCCTAGCAGACTCAAGTGGAAGACCAACTCAAGCATACAAAGCTTAAAACATAATAAAATTCATTGAAACTCAAACAATTAACTCAGAAAATAATTGTATATTCAACTAGACAAAACTAGGCAACTCAAGTCTTTAAAACATTTAACAAAATAAATGAACAGACTTCTAAAACTTTACTGTCTTTCTATAAAGCCTCTAATTGATGAAGATGGAAGTCAGGACAAGACCCACGACATCCTAACAACTGATATAACTGAAAGTACAAGTGGAACTCTCTGAAAGAAAATAGGCTCACCATAGCTAACTCGAACTACATGTGGTATCAACGAAGCGCCTGTTGATGATCCTGAGTACCTGTATCTGCATCATGAAATGATGCAGGATAAATGGCTCAGTACATGGAATCTACGAGCATATAAGGGGAATTTTAAAGCATAGACATAAGCTTGAGCTGGTGGAAAACAAACATACTTACACTTCTCAACTCACTCAACTCAACTCAACTCAACTCAAAGAAACATAGTCCAATTAAATTCAGAGAAAATATGGCTCAACTCAATGATAAGATTTTCAACTCAGTGAATAAGGCTCAACTCAACTATAAGATATTCAACTCAGTGAAATAAGGCTCACCTTAACAATAAGATATTCAACTTAGTGAAATAAGGCTCAACTCAATTATCGAATTCTCGACTGTAGGTACTCAACTCTAGATACTCAACTCTGGATACTCAACTTTGTATACTCAACTCTGGATACTCAACTCAATATTAAGCAACAATATAGATGCAATATATGGAAATCTTTTAAAATAGTAGAAAGCAACTCAATGTATTGAAAAATACAATGGCAACTAAGTTTGTATGCAAGGACACAATATAACCTCTGTTTGTATATGAAAATACAAAATAAACTTTGTGTATATAAAAATACAAAAAAACTCTGTGGAAGTTTCTCTAACTGACAACCATCACTATGAGCTATGTGATGATACAACGTCTTGCCTCACGCTGCCAGGGCTGTCATATACCTTGACGGGGGTATAGAACCTAACTACTAAGTGGATCCACTAGTCTATGCTAAAAATCATTAAGGAATCATCTAAAAAGTATGACATTTTTCTACCTATGCTGGCTACATGGTTTATGGAGACTTTAAATTATCTGAACTCACACTCGTCCCCAAATCGGTGCTCTATACTGCTCCCAAAATGTAACTAGCTCCTATGTTTAAAAACATAACTCTTTCTATGGTTTGATATAATTACTAAAAAACTAGCTCAAAGGCTCTTTTCAAAAATCAGTGTTTCCTCTCTTGCTTAAATGTGAAAACATTTGCTCTTTGGGAATACTTAGTTCCCATATACTCTTTTGAAGAAAATGAAATTCTTTTTTACTCTTACTCAACTAAGTGCTCAAGTATTTAAAACAAGTTTTAAAATAATTTGTAAAAAAGGACTTCCTAAAATAGGGTTCATGCCGAATTATGGATGTAACGACTCAATTCAAGGTTTTTAATAATCATAGATAGAAATCAATACTCGAAACTAAAGAACTTCGATGATACTACTCATTTCAGGAATGCTCAACTCAGAGGGTTCATGCGGAATTATGCGCTTGAACTACTCAACTCAAGGACTCCAAGATACTTCTCATCTCAAGACTGCTCGACTTATATGATTCATGTGGAGTTAT
Organism: Solanum acaule; assembly: GCA_036250505.1. NCBI lineage: Eukaryota > Viridiplantae > Streptophyta > Magnoliopsida > Solanales > Solanaceae > Solanum > Solanum acaule. The sequence continues at coordinate 17,182 of JAJOOR010028302.1, read as the reverse complement.
GGACATGAACTACTCAACTCAAGCACTTCATGGGTAACATGTAATAGTCCCATAATTAGGAATATAATCTCAAAAGGATTATGAACTCAATACTGAAGACCTAGAAGTTGAAGATACTACTCCTCTCAAAGATACTAAAATTATGGAGTTCATGCGGAATTCATGGGCATGAACGACTCGACACGAGGGTATCCACAACAATATGCAACTCATGTACACAACTCTTCTCATTCTCATACTTACTTCCTTAAAACATAGCTCAAATCAATAGTTGATCTCAAAGGATTCACAATTGAACTCAAAGACTTTCTTGAACGCTACTCTTAGCTCTCTCTTGAATGTGAATTATGAATTCAAGAGTTATGTTTCATGATATGAAGGATCTAGTGATGATTAAGTAGACTCACAAATACATTATCCTCACTCTCATACTCACTTGCGCGAGTCTTAAAACAATTTACTAGAAATTGTAGAAGACTCCTCAAAAAGACTCAATGGGACTTTCACAAAAATGTTTGAAAGAACTCTCAAGACCTGAATCTCAAATCTACTTTGAATTTGATTTATGACTTCAAGGTTGTGATTTGTGATAGGAAAGATCTCGTGATGTTTAGGAGTCTTTTTAAATAGTTAAACATGAGAAACGATGATGAAATCACTATCTGGAAGCAAGTGCGTGACGTGGAGATGCATTTTAATTTTAGGTCGCGAAATAATTTTTGAACAGTGGGGTTCGTGATCTCTCCGCGATGCAGAGAGAGAAAGTTTGCATTTAAGGAACAGGTACGTAACGCTGACCTAGTACAGGTTTTCTGCCTGACTTTTTCTTCCTCGTTTTCTAACCCCAATTCGCCTAAATTCGAATCTTTTTCTTAATTTATCTTTAGATTCTGATACCCAATACATGTACACAAGAATCTAATAGAACACAACTCTAAAATCGACATGATTTCCTCAAGAACTCATCAATCTCATCTAAACTCAAGAATGAAAGCCAATTTCAAGAACATCAAACCTTCAACTTTCTAGAATGAATTTAACATTGAAATTAACATGATTAGTGTGTGGGTGAACAAACCCAACACAATGGAAGCCTACATATCTCTTAGGGATCAAACCCATGGAGAAAATCCGCAACAAAAATCAAGAACCTCGACGAACGCCTTGATCCTTTACTCTTTTCTCCTCTTTTCTCTTTTTTTTCTCTTCTTGAACTCTCAACTAAAACCCTAGTCATATATTAGGATTATAAAACTGAATCTAATCAGATTAGACCCCTAAAACCTTACTAAAAATAAATTAAATCTGATTGGGTAAGGAAAAGACCAAAATACCCCTTACTATTTTCGGGTAACTTTGCTTATTTGGACAACCCAACTTCAAACAAGCATATATTCCTTATACAAGCTCAAAAATTAGCAAACTTGGTGGCATTGGAAAGATAATCCAAAGACCTTTCATTTGATATCTTATGGCTCACCTAACTCATCCTGTACTTAGAGTTATGGTCGTTTGAAGTTGACCCAACACTTAAAGAAACTTAGGAATAACTTGAATAAACTCTCTTTAGTTCTTCTTGGAACTTAAGGTGCTACATCTAGTGACCTTAACACTCAAAGAAATTTTAAATTCCTCGGTAAAAATTACATTACTACAAAGGATGGTCCAAGTCTTAGCTCAAAAATTTTGTGGGGTGTTACAAACTACACGACAAATCGGGAAAATATGACTATGAACGTGAGCAGCATGGCATGACATATCTACAACATTGTGCACTGTCATACAATAGGAACAATTAGTCTCATAGTTTTGGGAGGAAAAAGAATCTGATTCTAAATATAGAGTAGGTTTGTGTAGGTTCCATCATCCATGCTGAAGAATGATCTATCTTGTCTACTTGGATTACTGATATATATCCAAGAACTTCTCTATAAGTTAGCACAACCCATGCATGCAAATTTTGGTCCACTTGAAACAAAATCAGATTGTAATATAAATAAAAAGATATGTTTTACAAATCAAATAGTAAACAATTCAATTACTTGCTTTATTAGCCATAAATAAGCTGTGATTTAAGGCTCAACTCTACAAGAAAATTTAGAATATACTATATGTTGGGTTTTAGCAAGGTGTGAATGGGAAATAAGAAGAGAAAATGAAAAATGTGGGGGAACCAATTTGGAGGGAAAATGAAAAGTCATTTCAAATGGAAAGTCTTTGAAAATGAAAAGTCATTTCTTCCATATTGGTAGAAGAAAGGAAAATTATTGTCCTTGTATTAGGAAACACTTCCTTTAGTTCTTAAAGGGTTAAGAAGTAGGTGCCCTCTCGCGCCATCGTCGTCGCTCACTCAGCTTCGGCTTCGGCTTTGGCTTTGGCTTTGGATTTGGATTTGGAAATTGATTGATAATATTTTTGGACAAAATTTATTCAATCAATCTCATCAAGTAATTTCCTTTCTCTTGAAAATTAATTCAGAAATTAGTTATCAGAACTAATTTTGCGTAACAAAATTATTTGAAATTTGTGCGTAACAGTAACGTCATCTGAAGAGACCTGTTCGTTCCGAAAAGACTTATTTTTCCCAAAAGACACAACGTTCTCGAAAGACATGTCTGAACATATGCATTCACACCATTGTTCGAACAGACGCATTCCTTATTGGAATTTGCTATAAATAGAGAGGTTTTCCCATTTTTCATTGACTAAAATTTTTTCTCTCTCCATACATTTTATTACAAAAATAGAATTGTCGATCGACTGAGTCTGTGTGTGCTTGTTCTTGCATTTGCTGAAATTAGTGAAGTTTGAAGGTACCACTACTTCTCTAATAGTTAATTCGTTTTATCTTGGGAGGAATTAATCTGTAACCTCGGGTACTTGAGTAGATGAAAATTTCGTAAGGAAACACAATGGGTTCTGTGGACTCGGATTATTATTTTCTGTTTGTTTCATGTTTTTTTCTGTTTTCATTTTTCCTAACCTGAATACAGGAGATAACAAGTTTAAGAAATTTATTTTGGTTTCTATATTTGAGATTTCTGGAGATTACAACCTTTATGGTTTTCTACTCTGTTTGAATTTTAAAATTCATCAATTAACGATTAAAATAACATAAAAACTTTATCATTAAATTAGAAACAAGCTGTGTAAGGATTTATTCATTACTGTTAGTATTTCACATACTAAAATTATCTACCATTTGTGATAGAAGAATGACAAATTCAAGTCAAGTAAATGTTGTAACAGTGAGTGTTGCAACAACATCGGTTGCACACAATCATTCAACTGCTGCCCTTGCACCGGCTGAGAAACCTGCAAAGTTTTCTAGAGTCGACTTCAAGAGATGAAAGCAGAAGATATTCTTCTATCTGACTACATTGAGTCTACAGAGGTTCATTAGTGAGAATGTTCATATTTTGTCGGATGAAACTCCGAACGAAGAATGATTCTTTGTAATAGAAGCATGAAAGCATTTAGATTTTTTGTGTAAAAACTATATTCTGAGTGGCCTGTAAGTTGATCTGTATAATGTGTACAGTAGTGTCAAGCCCTCAAAAGAACTCTGGATTTTTTAGAAAAGAAGTACAAAATAGAGGATGCCGGAAAGAAGAAGTTCATTGTGGCAAAGTTCTTGGACTATAAGATGATAGACAGTAAGACCGTCGTCACCCAAGTTCAAGAATTGCAGCTCATAATCCATGATCTTCTTACTAAAGGTATAAATTTATTTAATACCTATGATGAACATATAATGTTTGTTCTTAATACTCATATAATCTTTAATGTAGGATTGATTGTGAATGATGTTTTTCAAGTGACGGCCATTATTGAAAAGTTACCTCCATTGTGGAAGGACTTCAAAAACTACTTGAAACATAAACGCAAGGAGATGACTGTTGAAGATCTCATGGTAAGGGTGTGAATCGAAGAGAATAACAAGGCCGCAAAAAAAAGGTCACGTGGTAATTCAGCAATAACTGGAGTAAATATTGTTGAAGAAGATCCCACAAAATCAAAGAAATGAAAGCAAACAACTGGTCCAAAGAGCAATCCTCCTAAGAAGAAATTCAATGGAAACTACTTCGATTGCGGCAAACGTGGTCATAGGGCTACTGAATGTCGGGGTCCCAAGAAAAACAAGAAGAAGGATCAAGCAAATTTGGCTGAATCCAAAAAAGAGATGGACGATCTTTGTGCAATGCTTTCAGAATGCAACTTGGTTGGAAATCCAAATGAATGGTGGATAGATTCTGGTGTCTCATGACATGTTTGTGACAACAAAGAATTATTTGCATCATATACTCTAGCACCAACAGATGACAAGTTATTTATGGCAAACTCCGTTGTTGTAAAGGTTGAAGGAACTGGCAAGATCCACTTAAAGATGACCTCGGGCAAGGTGGTGGCTTTGAACAGAGTCTTGTATGTTTTAGAATTGCGAAAGAACTTAGTTTCTATACCAGTTCTTACCAAGAATGGATTCAAATATGTATTTGTTTCTTGTAAAGTTGTAGTAGGTTGAAATGTATGTAGGAAAAGGTTACCTCACTGAGGGCCTCTTCAAACTCAATGTAAATGCAGTTGATATGAATAAAGATTCAACTTCTTCTTACTTGCTTGAGTCTAAATGTTTATGGCATGAACGTTTGGGACACATCAATAACAAAACCTTGCGAAAACTGATTAACTTAAATGTTGCAATAAATTAACATGTCAAGTATGTGCTGAATCTAAGTATGCTAAGAATTTTTATAAATCTGTTAAAAGGAATTCATACCCCTTATAACTGATTCACACTGACATATGTGACATGAATTCAACACCATCACATGGTGGGAAAAAGTAATTCATAACTTTTATTGACGATTGAACTAGATACTGTTATGTCTATTTGCTAAATAGTAAGGATGAAGCAATAGATGCATTTAGGCAATATAAAACTGAAGTTGAGTTGGATAAAAATATCAAAATGATCAGAAGTGATAGAGGTGGAGAATATGAATCTCCATTTGCAGAAATTTGTTTGGAAAATGGAATCATTCATCAAACTACTGCTCCTTACTCTCCTCAATCTAATGGAATTGTGGAAAGGAAAAACCAAACTTTAAAGGAAATGATGAATGCGTTACTTGTAAGTTCAGGTTTACCACAAAACTTGTGGGGGAAAGCTATCCTTACAGCAAATCGAATACTCAATAGAGTGCCTCACAACATGACACATGTTATTCAATATGAGAAATAGAAAGGTAGAAAATCCAACTTGAAATACTTCAAAGTGTGGGGGTATCTAGCCAAAGTACAAGTTCCTATACCTAAGAGGGTAAAAATAGGACCTAACACTGTGGATTGTGTATTCATTGGATATGCCACAAGTAGTAAGGCATGTTGATTTTTGGTTCATAAGTCCGAACATCCAGATATTCATGACAGTACGGTAATGGAATAAGATAGTGCTAAATTATTTGAACATATTTATCCGTATAAAACCAGACTTGAGTTATCTAGTGGGGGGTCTAAACGACCTCGAGAAGAACTGAAAGAGAATGAACCTAATGAAGAGAGTCCAAGGCGCAGTAAACGTCAAAGGACAACTACTTCATTTAGATCTGACTTTGTAACATTCCTTCTTGAAAGTGAGCCTCAAACATTCAAGTAAGCTATGTTGTCTAGAGACTCAACCTCTTGGAAGGAGGCTATCAATAGTGAGATTGAATCAATATTAAACAATCATACTTGGGAGTTAGTTGATCTTCCTCCAGGAAACAAACCCTTGGGTTCGAAATGGATTTTCAAAAGGAAGATGAAAGATGATGGAACTATTGACAAATATAAAGCAAGACTTGTTGTCAAAGGCTTTAGACATAAAGAAGGTCTTAATTATTTTGACACATACTCACCAGTGACTAGGATTACATCAATTTGGATGTTAATTGCCCTAGCTGCAGTATACGGTCTTGAAATCCATCAAATGGATATGAAAACCACCTTCTTAAATAGAGAGCTGGAAGAAGAGATTTACATGGAATAACCTGAGGGTTTCGTAGTTTCCGATAAAGAAAAGAAAGTACGCAAACTTGTTAAGTCACTTTATGGACTAAAACAAGCACTGAAACAATGGCATGCAAATTTTGATCAAACTATGTTGGAAAATGGATTCAAGATCAATGAAAGTGATAAATGTGTCTACATTAAAGACATTCCAAATCAAGAAGTCATTTATGCCTATATATGGATGACATGCTGATAATGAGCAAGGACATTGCTAATGTAAAAGCTACTACGCATATGCTCGCTAGTAAGTTTGATATGAAAGATCCAGGAGTTGCCGATTTGATATTAGGAATTAAGATTCATAAAACTCCTAACCGTCTAGCATTGTCTCAATCTCATTATATTCGAAAGATACTTGAAAAGTTCAAGTACTTGAATTTCAAAAGGGCAAAGACCCCAATTGATGTGAACCTTAATCTTGCTAAGAATAAAGGTGAAAGTTAGTCTCAATTGGATTATGCCAGAGTATTGGGAATTTTGATGTATGTCATGAACTGTACATGACCAGACATAGCCTATGCTATAAGTAAACTGAGTCGATACACAAGTAATCCCAATCAAAATCATTGGATTGCAATAAAGACAGTTTTGGGGTACTTAGATGATACTCAAAATTATGCTTTGCATTACAATAAATATCCAGCAGTTGTTCAAGGATATAGTTAATTAAATTGGATTAATGGGTCAACTGAAATGAAATCCATGAGTGGATATGTTTTCACTATTGGTGGAGGAGCAATATCTTGGAAATCATCTAAACAAACATATATAGCTCGCTCTACAATGGAGTCTGAGTTCATCGCCTTAGACAAGGCAGGTGAAGAAGTTGAATGACTCCGGAATTTCTTAGAAGATATTCCAAATTGCCAATGGCCCCTATATGCATACACTACGATAGACAAGCAGCAATAGGAAGGGCTGGAAGCGTTATGTATAACGGGAAGTCTCGTCACATACGACGAAGACACAACTCTATTACACAACTACTCTCTAGTGGAATTATCACAATTGACTATGTAAAGTCAAAAGATAATGTGTTAGATCCACTTACAAAAGGCCTAACTAGAGAGGGAGTTGAGAGGTCATCGACGGGAAATGAACTGTGGATGAGAACAAGTCATCGTGGCTGTAACTCTACCTAGAATACTGGAGATCCCAAGATCTAGGTTAAAGGAGATCAAACAAAGTCATAGATGACGGTTCAACATTGTCAAAATTTATTTTATGGTCCATTCTCATTATGAGACAATGTTCAATAACCAGGATAAAGGCATAAGGACTTTTTAATGGTTTCTAAGTTTTATACAGGGTATCTACGAGATAACATAGTTAGAAACCACCTATGTAAATGTGAAGTGTAAGCCACTTCAAGGAGAATCCGATAAAGCCAGTTCTCTAAACACTTATTAACCAAGACGTGTTCATGTCTGAAACGAACAAAACAATGAGAACCAAAAACAGTTCAATGGTTGATTATGTGACTTATGTTTTCTAGGTATACACCAAAGCTCGGCGGTTCAAAGTTATCAAATCTACTGATTGACCGAGTATATCCGATATATGCTCACTACGGAAAGTTTAAAGGGAAACCTACTTTTCCAGATGCGATTAACCTTACTTACAAGACAAACTTTCATGCATATGTTTTAACAATATCCATTCCCCATTCATGTGGGGGATTGTTGGGTTTTAGCAAGGTGCGAATGGGAAATAAGAGGAGAACATGGAAAATGTGGGCGAACCAATTTGGAGGGAAAATGAAAAGTCATTTCAAATGGAAAGTCTTTGAAAATGAAAAGTCATTTCTCCCATATTGGTAGAAGAAAGGAAAATTGTTGTCCTTATATTAGGAAACACGTTCTTTAGTTCTTAAAGGGTTAAGAATAAGGTGCCTCCTTGTGCCGTCGTCGTCAATCGCTCGACTTTGGATTTGGATTTGGATTTGGCAAATGATGCGATTAATTGATAATATTTTTGGACAAAATTTATTTAATCAATCTCATTAAGTAATTTCCTTTCTCTTGAAAATTAATTTAGAAATTAGTTAACATAATTAATTTTGCGTACCATAATTATTTGAAATTCGCGCGTAACGGTAACATCATCTGAAGGGACATGTTCCTTTCGGAAAGACGTTATTTATCCCTAAAGACACAACGTTCTGGAAAGACATGTCTGAACAGATGCGTTCACACCATTGTTCTAACAAACGCATTCCTTGCTGCAATTGGCTAAAATAGAGAGGTTTTTCCCATATTTCATTGACTGAAATTTTTTCTCTGCATACATTTTCTTACAAAAACAAAATTGTCGATCGACTGAGTTTGTGTGTGCTCTTGTTGTTGTTCTTGCATTCGCTTAAATTAGTGAAGTTTGAGGTGCCACTACTTCTCTACTAGTTAATTCATTTTATCTTCGGAGGAATTAATCTGTAACCTCGGGTACCTGTGGGGATTATATTTCTTAAGAAAACACTGTGGGTTCTGTGGACTCAGATTATTATTTTCAATTTGTTTCATCTCTTTTCTGTTTATATTTTTCCTAACCTCAATACAGGAGATAACACTATCATCTAGAGAAAGACCCTAATTAAGATGCCGGAAAGGGTAAAAAATTATCAAATATGACAATGCAGCCTATTCCTGGAACAAGATTAGGAGAATGCAATAACCTGTAGTGAACTCATTACTCTGGTAATTCGGATTATGGTGGGGTAATAGCAGATGAAATTGGTATTGTGTCTTAACTACATGTTAGAACACAGGAAAATCCAATTCATTAATTGAATCTTCCAATCTCAACAACAACAAACCCATTGTAATTCCACAAGTGGGGTCTGGGTAGCGTAGAGTGTACGCACACCTTACCCCTATCTTGGGAGTTAGATTGCCTGTTTCCAATATATTCTCGGCTCAAGGAAAGCACATAAAAAAAATAATGAAAGTGAAAAAATCATGGGAAAATAACAAGAAAGCATGACAAAAAGAGGAACAATAACTACAGCAAAATAGAGCGCTAATTGAAGTACAAGAGACAGTAAACAATACTCCCTCCGTCCCAATTTACATGGGTTAATTTGACTTGACACAAAATTTAAGAAAGAAAGACTTTTGAAACTTGTGGTCTCTCATACCCCACTTAGTGGGATTTCACTGTGTATGTTATTGTTGTTGTTGTTATTTGAAATCCTTGATGAGTAGCACCCCACCCTGCATGTCCACCTTATAATCGCAGCTTGGGACAAAGTAATGCAGTCCAATCTTTTCAAGTAACACTGGACAAAAAAAAAGGAAAAGCACTAAGAAAGAACAGGTGAATTCTACATGATGAGTTACACCCTGACTTCAAGCTCAGTTCCACTATTTGAAATCTAAAAGAGCCACATGCAGTTTTCAACCAATGAACTCGTCTTACCTATCCATCACTGTCATCCATATGAATTTGTCATGTCATTCTTTGACCGTACCTTTGAACATAAGACAAGAAAACAGTTACTTAATATTTGAGTTTTAGAATATTTCAGAAGTATCTAATTCTAATTGTGAGAAGGATTTCCAACTTTAATTCCTTGGTTTGAAAAATGAAGAGGAAAATTGTGAAACAATAACTGTAGAAATCCATATGGTTATCATCTCTGAGGATCAAAAGTACCTTCTCAACGGTACACTCAGCAACAGAGAAAACCAAACCCATAAAAGCAAAAGTCTTGCATGAACTCCAACTCCTTTGACCCATCTGCTTTGCTTGGTATACAATTTGTTGTGTAGCAGTTATTTCCTCTTGCATTATTGGGTTATCCAGTGCCCCAAGAAACATACCCATGAACAACCCAAGTCCCCCTCTTACAATACTGAAAAATGCATCACTAGAATCTAGATGAACCCCAAAAGTAATAACTGCTATCATCACAGCCCAGTCCCAAGTAACAACATTGTCCGCCTGTGTCGGGGACAATCTAGTAAAAACCATGGACCAAAATAACTTCACGGTGAAGCTTAGGGTTGCCTTTCTGATAGGCAGTCTGATGTTCCTCACTCACTCAGTCTCCTCTCTATCCTCAGCTATGTGATGGGCCATCTACCTCAGCAATGTCTCTCTCTGCTCGGCATCCCTCTGAAATGCCCCTCTCTTAACAATACCCATCTTGTAGTCGTACTATGCTGTATTAATCGACAGAGTATGGGCTGGGCCGTAAATAAAATGGTGAATGGTAGCCTCAAAGAAGTTTCGTACTAGTGTGGCTTGAAGTGGAGGCTGGGAAAGTGGCTTAGCCTTTTTAGGAATAGCATTGCGGACGGTGGCGACATAGGAGGCATAGAACTCACGGGTCATCTCCTCGTTAAAGTTGCCCGGGCACCGAGCCATCCACTTACATATGTGCCTCTTGAACAACTCATCAATAGCGGGCTCGATATGAAAGCTCCCTGTCAATACCCAGTGTTCCTCAGTAATGATTCTAGCCATCTTCCTATGTTTATTGAGCACCTTCCCGTCATCATATATCTGATAATGACCCTAAACACACCACCTATTTGGCTAGGTGGCATTGAGAACCGGCTCCACTCTAGGAGGGTCCTAGGCATCCCCGTGCTATCGACCTCAGAACAAGAGGCGGAAGAACCGCTAGCACTAGAGTTGGACTGCGACTCTACTACTAGTGTGGACCCCTTCTCAGACTGGGGGGTAGTGACCTCGATCTCGTAACTAGAAGTAAATATCTGTCTGGCGCAGTTCCTTGTAGTCCGGAGGGAAGTGGGAGAGTCTCTGGTGGGCTTAGGGACTTACTCGTCCTCGCTGGAGTTCACGACCATACGGTGGGACAGAGCAACAGAATTAGACTTGCCCCCTACATATACTTGAGCTTATGATGAGTCCTAGAATTGGACTCATTTGAGGCATTGTTTATATAGATTTAGTGTCCTTAAATGCTTAATTTGTGCCATAAACTGATGTTAAAGCCTTGATTTTTTAGGTATATGGATTGAGGAGCAAAGCAAGGACACTAACAGGTAAAAATGAACAAAACAAACTAAACAAGTAAAGAAAGGCGAGCCTGATGATCTCCAAAAGCACTTGACGAATCGCCGAGTGGCTAATTTGACCGCCTAAAGTTCCAGTGTGCCAGCCCTGAGGGAGGAAACCAAGTCAGGGATAGGAAAGGGCCGTCGACGTATCGCCGAGTGTATCCGCGATGCAAAGAGTGATCTCCCAAAGTTATAGGACTTAAGCATGCTAAGAGCCAATGCAAGAAGGGGATAGAAAGAGCAAAGGGCGGTTCATCAAACTACTTAGCGAACCCAACTTACCTCGCCTAATGGCCCTTCGGGGCAAATTTTTGGCGACTATAAATTCAATTCAGAGATTTTGAAAGTGGGTTACTGATTTTCTTCGATTTTGAGCATTGTAAAAGTTTAATTACTCTTACCTAGTTGATAGCTAATCAATTTGGTAACCATTTTTACCTTTTTATGATGGTTGGCTAAAACCCTAATTCTTGGGATGTGATCATGTGATTATGGGTTGAATTAGTTTATGGATATTGTTAACTACTAGTTGAAATGCTATATTGAAGTGGGTTTAATCATTAGTTGTGGTTTAATTTATGAATTGTAGTTGCAAATGCAGTTCTAACCTTGTGTTCTTAGCTTGCTCAAGAGAGATTTTAGAACTAAGACTATTGATTAATGGTTTGTAGGTATTGGGTTGAGCTGGGTTCAACTCGAGAGAGTGAATCCTAAACCCAATCCTACCCATCTAGCTCGAGAGAATGGATGAATTAAGGTGTGGGCTGTTCTTCATTGCTATGCTTGTTGATGTTCGAAAGAAATCACCTGATTCAGGATAGTTGTTCGAGAGAAAACTATCTCCCTTATAGTGTAGCCTACCCACTAATTTTTAGTTGTTTACTAGTAGTTTCAATTACCCATATATCAAAATTTGCCTATAATCGATCACATCCCGAGAATTCCTCTCCTTATTGTTATTTCAAAATTGTTTGTAACTGCATTGTACTTGAGAATTACAAACCAACACCCCCTATCTAACATTCGTGTCACCCCTTTTAATTTGTTTCATGTTTTTTTCAACAATTTCTATTCCTATATCTAGTTAGATCATATTTGTACATCTTGATTGAATTTGAACATGTACCGCTCCTTGTGGGTTCGACCCCAACTCATTTGTTGGATTATATATTGCTTAACGATCATTTGCACTTAGAATTGGATGAAATGTATTTGATAAATGTTAAAACAATAGCACCGCTGCCGGGGAGTGGTGTTGTTTAAAATTCTTTTAGTGAAGGTGAATTGTGATCTTTTTAGTTATAGTTGAATCTACTTATTTTAGTTTTTGGTTTTGTGTTGCTTGTGTAAAACAGAGGAGGAGATGAGCGTTAACGGAAGTAATGGTGGCCAAGTGGGCCACCAAGATGATGTTTGAAACCTCAATGATGTAAAGGACCCTAATGTCAATGACCCAATTCCATTGGTTGGTGTTGGGGCTATTCATCTACCTCCAATGGAAGGAAACACTGCTTTTCACATCACTAGCACAATGCTTCAGCTCCTAATACAATTGAAAGGTTTTTTTTTGGGGGGGGGGGGGCTGGCTGGCTCATGAGGATCCCCATGAGCATATTCGAAACTTCGTGGACGTTTGTGGTCCATTCTCATTTAAGAGCATGTCACAAGAATCAGCCCGTCTCATGTTGTTCCCATTTTATCTGATGGGCGAGCTAGTAAGTGGTTGGCTGAGTTGTCAAGGGATTCCATCACCTCTTGGGATGAGTTTACTACTGCATTCCAAGTGTGATTCTTTCCACCATCGAAGATAATGACTCTTAGGGATAGTATCCAAGGTTTCAAACGCTTGGACGTGAGCCAATCCATGAGACGTGGCTGAGGTTTTAGAAGTTGGTGCTGCAATGCCCCACTCATGGACTTCCGAATAATGTGTTGCTGCAGTCCATCTATAGGAGCCTCGGCTCGGTGAACAGAAGAGTTGCTGATCAACTTGTTCCCTTTGGTATAATGCAACAACCCTATGAAGTGGCATCTCAACTCCTTGATTGCATGACCAAGATTAATAGGGCATGGTACACTTATGAGGACCAAGTCTCTCCTCTCAATTTTACAATGAAAAAAGAACTGATAGAAAATGATCAAGAGAGAGACCAAAAAATGTCATGGGTGTTTGTACAAAGAGTGTTAATGTGTGGGTATTGTTGGAGTAAACCTCAATGAAGCATAATTTGAAGCATTGTACAATGAGGAAGAGAAATTCCTAGCCAATCAAGGAGGAGGACATCGTGCAAACTACCCAAGACCCGGTGGAAATCAAGGTTGGAATAGAGATGAGGGTTGGAGAGACCGATACAGAGATTGGCGTGATTGTAACGCCACTTGGAAGGAAAGGGAGGGTGACAAAGATAGGTATGTCCCTCCTCATGAGCATCAAAAGCCCAAGGAATCTGAAGGTGGCCGTACAAAAGATATGCTGTCACACATTCTCAACAAAGTTGAAGGGTCAAACAAAGTACTGAAAGAGATGAAAAAGGATGTCTCAACTCTCAATCAGACGGTGACCTCTCACTCAGTCTCTATCAAGCAATTGGAGACCTAGATGGGTCAAATTTCTTCTCATTTGAGTCCAAGGCCAAAAGGGGACCTACCAAGTGATACCTTGGCAAACTCGAATAATGATCTGTAAATGGATACTTTCATCATGCCATAACGTTAACTAAGGCGCTCCTTGGAAGGCAACCCAATTTTTTAATGTTAGTTTTTATTTTGAATAGCGGGTGTTGATTGTGCTGGTTGAAAAGTGAAGAGTGTTGGAAAATGGGTAGTTTGGCAACTGAACAGGTCGGTGAGCCCACATTGGACCCACCAAACTTGAAGTGGAAGTCTGTAAAACTCGGTGGGCTAATTGCTTAATCGGCGACTCACCGAACAGGTCGACGAGCCCAACTTTGTCTGCCGTTTGAACCCCCAAATTTCCTTGATGTCTTGCAAAACTCAGCGAGGTAAAGTACCACTCGGCGCATCGCCGAGTGGGTTGGCTAGCACGACTTACTCCGCCGATGGTGCCGTGAACTGAAAGGTTTTAAAGAACATTTTAAAATTTCAAAATCCTTCATCTTCTCTCATTCTAACTCTCTTGCATTCTCACCCGAACTTTAAATCTTCTATATTTCACTACTTTACTCATATTTTTGTGTGATCTCGTGCTCGAAATTGGAAATATTTGCCGCCTAGCTATTCAAATTTGGAAATTCGGCATTAAGGTTGGTTTTCTGAACCCCGCACTTTAATTTTATGGTTGAACTCGAATGCAATAGGTAAATGTGTTGTGTTTGATGTTGGTTAATTGCTTAAATTGTGTGTATTGTGTCGGATTGCCCGTAATTGGTGTGAACTTGTGCCTAAAAGTTTAAATCGATTGATTCCCATGTTTTGTGCATTAAAATTAGTTCTAAATTGTTCAGTTGGGGTAATTTTGTAATGAGTCTAGTTGGGTGAAGTCTAAGTAGCCCCGAGTTGTGCTAAATAATGTACTTTGCCCGATGCTTGAGCATTTGACGTCATTGTTAAGGGCAAAAGTCCTCGAATGGCGAATTTTGGGCAAATCGGGTGAAGTATGAGTATCCCAAGGGCATGGGTCGTATGGGTCTACCTCTAATTGCATGATGTTTGTGTTTGATTTTGATTTTAGGGGCTGTGGACTTGATTTTGGGAAATGGGGTAAAAATATTGGCAATTTGTGTTGTTCGGCGAGCTCGCCGAGTGGTTGGACTATTCGCCAGAGTTCCCCTTTGATCTCCCTTAATTACATATTTTGGATAAGTTGTTTGTAACTTTCGGCGGGAAGCTTGAGCTCGCCGAGTGAACTCGGCGACTCATCGAAAGATTCTTTAGGTCACCTTTTTTGCTCCCCCAACCCTTAAAATAGCACTGTAATTTTTGGTGATTATTCCAAGCTCACCCATTTGTGTCGGCGACTTGCCAAATGTCCCTAAACATCGTCGAACTGCCTTGATTCTGAGAATTTTTTGAGTTGGTACTTTCGGTGAGCCCGATATGGTTTGCCTAAGTGACTCGCCGACTGGTTCGGCAAGTTTTTCTGCAACTTTAATTTTGCACTTTTCTTGAATTATTTCTAACACCTTTCGATGTGTTTTGCAAATATGGCTAGAAAAAATTTGGATGATAGTGGCATGCCGCAAAAAAAAAGGGCACGAGGGATTGTGATCAATGAGGGAGCAGCTGCTTCCAAAGCAAAGAGAAAAAAGTTACCTCTGACGGGAGGCAAGGTCAAGGGCAAGGCGTCCGTAGCTGCGACACCGGAGCATAACTCCGGCAGTGAGGGAATCATTTGATTCTCAGGCTTCATTCTCTAAGCCAGAGGATGATCAGTTACTACAAGCCCAAATTCGTTCCAAAGCTCGTCATGATCTGTCTAGGATTCTAGAGTCGACCCCTCCTATTTCAGATTCAGTGCTAGCTCCAGCACAGACGGTGGTTCTAGCACCACCAGTTTAGGGTCCTTCTCCCCGGTTACTCAACCGGTTAAAAAACCGAGGGATTGAGGACAGTCTTGGAAGAAAAGAGGTTGTCCATGGATAGTGTAGTGGACAGACATCCTGCACTGTGGGAAACTATCCGATTCCCCAGGTTTGAGGTCTTCACCAGACCCCGTGTCCCATACATTCCTACATGGGACCGAGAGTTTTATGCTGCTTACAGTGACTTGGTACCCCATGGGAAGAAAAAGGCCAGTGCCTTCGGACCGATGGAGTCTGTGATAGTCCGAGAGAGGTCAGTGAGATGCGGCAGCGATGATATTAATGTTGTGTTTGAGAGGGCTTCAGGCTATGAGTATGAGTAACAGAGTATGGTTACTGCACATACTTTGGATGACCTGAAGAGCTGGTGTTATACCCGGAAACTAGTAAGCTAACTAGAGAGTTCTAGAGCCTTGTGTTGAGGTTTTAGGGTTTGATATGAGGGTTAGAATCACAAAATGATTTCCCATACTTAGAAAGAGGGTTTTCAGGTTAGGGCGTCAAGGTACGACCCCCCAAGGACCAACCAAAGGGTCCTTGAGGAGGACCCTAAAAACAGCCCAAAAGCTGTCAAAAAATTAGTCTTCCCACGAAGGGCATCCACAAGTCGTAGATAGATCCACGCCCCGTGGGTAGGGGTCATGGGTCAAGGCCTGACCTTCCCCTGTAACTTTAAGCTTCAGACCCTCACCCACGAGTGACCAGTATGGTCCGTGGGTGTGGTCTCGTGGGTGGGGAAGATTTGTAGCAAAATTATTTTAAGTTAGGGGCTTGGGGTTAATTGATAATTAGTTAGGGGTTAAGTGAGGTTGGTTAATTAGGAATTAGACCACCTACATAAGCCTAATCTATCCATAAACTAAGTCATTAAAATCATACCTCCAAGACCCAAAATTCTCTCTAAATAATTCTCTCTCTAGAATTCGAAAGAAGAAGAAGAAGAAGAAGAAGAAGAAAAGGAAGCTAGGGAATATTTGTTCCATTGATGCTAGCTTGGTGAGGGATTTGAATCAAGGTATGTTGGCTTATTCATCTATGGGTTCTTCCACCCATTGAGCCCCCTAGATTTTCCCCAATTGTGAAGTCAAAACCCAATTCTAACTAGGGTTTCTTCCTACATTGTGGGTTGTGGTGAAGTATGATTCCAATCAAGTGGATAATACTTAATTATGACTTATTTAACATTGAATTATGATATTATGATGAATTTGTGTGATTTCCATGGTTAACCCTAGTCTAATTTATGAATTTGATATTATGTGGGTTTATGTCATGAGAGGTGAAATTGAGGATTCGTAGGTGATCTTCTAAAATTAATGTCATGTGTAGTAATTGTTCAAGATTAGGAACATATAGACATGAATTGAATTATATTATAGTTCATATGATTGATCATGACTAGTAAAAATGAATTTGAACCCTTATGATCAATTATGACTAGAATCACCTACTAATGAAGAATGTGATTAGAATGCTTTGAAATTTAGATAAAATGATGATAGTAAGAAGTAAGGCTTGTAGTCATAAATTTTAGGGCCTTGAGAGTAAAGCTAATAGAATGTG
>JAJOOR010028301.1:0-16067 GCA_036250505.1 Solanum acaule | reverse complement strand
CCCCCCGCATTTAAGGTGGTGTGGGCGCGGGTCGGATGCGGGGCGAGTTGAAATGGGTTTTTTAAAAATTAATGTGGGACGGGGCGGGTTGCGGCTATATGTGATTTTATGTGGATTCAAACTTAATTTTAACTTTTTACATGTTATAAGAGTGATAACGCATTATTTATTAAGATAATTTCATTAAAGCTACTAAAATATTCAAAATAATAAATGAAAATGGTTCAATAAAAAATAATACAATATCTTACATGTTTCCCAATTGACCTCTAAAACATAAAATTTTAAGTCAATATCCTATTAAATTAATACAACTTAATGAAAAAATGAATTTATTTTTATTAATTTTATTTTTAATATGAAACATAACTAGAAAAAGAAGATATTAAAAAAATTATGCGGGACGGGTTGAAAATGAAAAGAATTATTATGCGGGACGGATTAAAAATTTTGCGGGCTAATCTCAATCCGCACCTCCCCCGCTCTACACGTCCCCATTGCCATCCCTAAACAATGGCTAAATATTAAAGTTTGGGTATTAGCAGCCCACTATTTAAGATGGAAAAGGCAAGCCCAGAAGCCCAAACCATATTTCACCAAAGTGCTCTTTACCAAAATACGAATTCCTTTTTCTTCTCCAAATCTCAAATCAACAAACCCTAGATTAGTTCAACGGAGAAAGAAGGATCGAAGCAAATCACGAATTCGCAGTGAACGAAGATGGGGAAGCAACCGGTGAAGCTGAAGGCTGTTGTATACGCTATATCTCCATTTCAACAGAAAATTATGCCTGGTTTATGGAAGGATCTTCCTGGTAAGATCCATCACAAAGTGTCTGAAAATTGGATCAGCGCTACTCTCTTGCTTGGTCCACTCGTTGGAACCTACTCGTAAGTACTTATTTATTGTGTTTTCGCTGTTGTTTTTTCATGTAATTCACTTGTTTTTCCCTTTGGGCTAGGACCTGTATGGAGAGAAATGGATGTAAAGGATTTGTATAGTCGATTTAAGCTGATTTAGGTTGAAGCTTAGTTAATTGATTGTTTTTTTCTCGATTTATAATCTGATTAGAGCAAAATGTGCATAGGGGATTTTCGGGTACAATATTTTCGTTCAATATGGAATTTTGTTCTTCTGGGATAGGACCTGAATCGAGAAATGGATATAGAGAATTTGTATAGCTAATTAAGTATTGAGGTATAGTTAATTGATTGTTTTTTTCTCGATATCTGACCTGATTTGAGTGAAATGTGTATAGGGAATTTATAGGGTATGGGAATTTGGTTCAATTGGCAAAGGTAGGAGGTATTTATCCATCAAATTTGGAAGCTGAAATAGTGGATTTCTCCGTAGTAAAAAAATGGATATTGGGGGATTTATATAGCTTACTGTAACTAATTTAGTGTTGAGGTGTAGGTAATTGGTTAATTTTTCTCGAGATCAGACCTGGTTAGAGCGAAATGTGTATAGGGGATTTATGGGTGCAGGGCTTTATTGCAATAGGGGATTTCACTCTTTTGGGCTAGAACCTGAATAGAGAAATGGATATAGAGAATTTGTATATCTGATTCGATTGAGGCGTAGTTAATTGATTGTTCTTTTGCTCAAGATCTGACCTGATCAGAGTGGAAATGGATATAGTGGATTTAAGGGTACATGGTTTTGGTTCAATTGGCAAAGCTAGGGGGCATATTGTTGTGTATAGAGATCGATATAGAGGATTTCACTCTTTTATGCTAGGACCCAAATAGGGACATGGATATAGAGAATTTGTATAACCAATTCTAACTAATTTAATATTGAGGTGTGGTTAATTAATTACTTTTTTTATTGATTGCTGACCTCATTAGAGCGAAATAGATATGGAGGATATATGGGTACAGTGCTTTGGTTCAATTGGAAAAGATAGAGGTATATTATTGAGTAGAGAAATTGATATAGGGCATTTCACTTTCTTGGGATAGGACCGGAACAGAGAAATGGATATAGAGATATTGTATAACCAATTCGAGCTAATTTAATATCGAGGCTTGGTTAATTGATTTTTTCTTCTGGATCTCTGACATGATTATAGCAAAATGGGCATGGGGGATTTAAGGGTACATGGCTTTGGTTCAATTGGCAAAGTAAGGCGTATTATCGAGGAGAGAAATCGACATAGGGGATTTTTCTCTTTTGGGCTAGGACCCTGCTAGAGAAATGGATATAGAAACTTTGTATAACCAATTCAAGCTAATTAAGTATTGAAGTGTAGTTAATTGATTGTTTTTTCCCTTTAGATCTGACCTCCTTAGAGCGGAAATGGATATAGGGGATTTATGGATACAAGGCTTTTGGTGCAATTGGAAATGGTCGGTGGCATACTATCCGTCAAATTTGGAAGCTGAAACATTGGATTCCTCGGTAGTGAAAGAATGGATGTAGGGGATTTATATAGCTTACCCTAACTAATTTAGTATTGAGGTGTGGTTGTGATTGTTTTGGTATGTGATATTCTCCTAAATAGAGCCTAATGGTTAATATGGGTGATCTATTGCTCATGGTTCAATTGGCATAGGTAGGATAGACCCTTATCCATTGAGTTTGAAGCTGAAACAGTAGATTCCTCGGGGACATTCATATAGCTGACCCGATCTAATTTAATATTGAGGCGTTGTTTATTGGTTGTTTTATTTTGGGACTTTGACCCAAGTAGAGCCTAGTGACGTGAATATAGGTGATTTATGGATCCAAGAATCATAATAACATACAATAGTAATCAAATTAGGATTTGAGAGATTTTATTGCATTGGTATTATATTGGTTTCCTCGTGTGCACTCTTCAATCTTCATAATCATGGAACAATGCCTATGCTGCTAAAGTTGGAGATATAGTAATTGCCAACGACCGAAGGATCCTTGGGTAATTTGTCTAATTCAAGAAAACTTGTTATGTCCTGAAGTCTTTGTAACTCTTTAAAGTTTGCTTTCTCACTTTATTTGAAAATAAGTGTGGCCATGAATATGTCTAAGAATTAGGAAACATCCAAAAAACCCTCATCACTTTTCTCACTTTCATTATATTTTTCTTTTTCAAATTTACTGTAATTTGTTTTAATAAAAATTAAGCCTATTTATAGTTCAGTTTTTTTTATAGGAAAATTACATTCAAACAACCAAATATTATCTCAGCAAAAACCATAACCAACACAACTCCATCTTTAACTCCAACTCTAAGAATTTCAAATAAAGTGATTTTTTTAAATAGTATGTAGTAGCTCATATATGAAATCTAATCTATGACATTAAAATTGGGTAATTCTCCTCCCTTTGAGCTACCTTTTGGGTATGAGTTGGGCCCAAAAGCTAATTTTACAGTATTTTCAAAATTCCTAAATATTAGTCATGTTGATCAATACTCCCCTTGTCCAACAATAGTTGTCCACTATTGACTTGACACACCTTAGGAAACAATAAATAGTAGGGGTAATGTTACTATATTACCCTTTGAATATATACAATTTAATGCTTTGGAAAATGTATTAGATATTGAATTAATATTTAATAGCAAGGGTAAAATAGACACAAAAGGGTAAATTATCTCTTGGTTTTCAAAATGGGACAAGTATTGTTGGACAACTATTTTTAGTGTAGTGGACAAGTAAAGGTGGATGGAAGAAGTACTTCCTCCGTCCACTTTTATTTGTTCACTATACTAAAAATGGATATCCACTTTTACTTGGTCATCAAAAAGAAGATATCCACTTTTACAGATTAGAAAATCAAGAAGTTTACCCTTTAGTTCCTAATTTTTTCACCCTTGTTATTACCTATAGTCATTTCCCAATGCATTGAATTTATTATATTCAATGGGTGATATGGTATAATTGTCTTCTATTTATTGCTCCCAAGGGATGTGACAAATCAATACTGGACAAGTAAAGGGATTACTTTTTTGTTAAGGCTCTTTAAATTGATTTTTGTCATGTATGCTAGTGTTTGAGGTTTCAGTATGCATTAAACTCTGTTAGTTTGTCTTCTAACTATTTGCAAACTTGACGGAGCTGATTGCTGAAACCTTCATCATGTTTGGGCTTCTAAAATTTAGATTCTTTAGTTCAAATACTTCATCTATGCCATTTTTATGATATTTGTCTGGTTACAGAACTTACATATTTAGTTTGCCTTGTGGATTATATAAGCATAATGGAAGAGAACAATAAATAATGGTAAGTTGGTAATTAAAAAAAATAATCTGACCATGTTTAAATTTGAAAGAGATAAGTTGCATAATATATATAATTGGTGGAGTGGTGTCAATCATTTTCAAATTCCCAAATAGAAAGGCGTCCTTTCTCTCGGTTAGGGCTTTCGGGAGGTTCTCTTTTTAGTTTGGATAGTTGGCTGAATAAATTTGTTTCAACCTCATCAATTACAAGATGCAATGAATTCTTTTGACAAGTTTAAGTGCTGAAAATGCATATTACAGTGGTCGATATAATTAACACACACGTGTGTTTGTGTGTGTATATAAGTCAAAGAGAGCGTGATTCAGATATAGAAAACAAAGGAAATCTGAGCCCTGTTTTTTCAAAACATCAAAACGATCTTGAAAAAGATTATGTGGAATCAGACACAAAAAAGGTCAAAATAAAGAACAATACAAAAGCAACACGGAAGCAGAACTAGATTTGTTCTTGAAATGTTATTAGCCTTTTCAATTGAGATGGAGCGATGCTTTGAATCAATGAATGCTCGTCTTGAGGTTGGCTTAGTTGATAACAATGCATGTATGATCATTCCCCACATTCTTTATTCATGCAGGTATGTGCAGCACTTCCTGGAAAAGGAGAAGTTAGAACACAGATACTAAAGATGTGTTCTTCATCTGTCTGTTGAAGATCTCTATTCCATTTTGCAGTTTTCAACAGGAAATAAGCTACTATTGTTGCATTTTTCGAATTTCTCATTTTGAAGATATTTACTTGTATGGCCCCTATAAATAACAATTAAATCTCTGTTAGGGTCTTTTGAAAGTCTTGTGCATCCAAAATCTTATTCAGAAATAGTCTGATAAAATAATTTGTTATACATTTCATTGACTTGCTGTTAAAAGATCCCATTGTGATTGCACAATGAACAGTTTTCATTCAATTATCATGGCTTGATTAAGAGTTGGCAGGGGGGAATCGATCCTTGTTCTCCCGATATCCCTTGCTACATCAACTCAACCACCTTTACGAGTCTGATGGAGTCTCGCGAATATTTATATTTGCACAAAGATTTCTCTTAAATCTTAATTTGTAAGTTTATATTTTAATTTTACTAGATCACTTTAATATGACCCCAGAAAAGGATGATTATATTGAATGTTACCATGGCCAAACAAATATTACAATGCACAAAAGTTTCAACATATTATAATGCTCTCCCGTGGCGGTATGCGGATTCTCGAGGGACTCTGAATCGATCAATCGAATGGGAAAACACCTTTCCTCTTTCGCTTCATCTTCACTCCTGCTCTCCAACTATTATTTCAAATTAATAAGATTTATGAAGCATAGCTAAAAGTTTAACCATTTTTTTTATCCGTTTAATATAGATTTATAGTTTTTGAGATATAAAGTTGATGCACAGTAACAAGTTATTAAGAATTGTAAAATAGCTTAATGAAATTTGATTTTTCTAGATCATGCATAAACAAGGAAACTTTACAATTGCCTTGATGAAGAGAAACAAATTCTTTCTTTAATTATGACTTTTTCACATATTCTAAAGTATTTTTATTGATATAATATACAAGTACAACTTATGCTTTTCATATAATTTCTGAATTTATAAGTTTTGTATTTTGGACCCATAACATAATCTCTTACATCAACTAACTCTAAATTTATCATTTATTTAGCTAATCAAATTGTGATCTATTTCGATTTGACATCTGAATACATGATACAATGTTTGTATTAGATATTTATTACTCAAAAATTAAAAAAGTTTTTATATGTGTTTTCAAGCGTTCATTATATAGATAAGTTAACTACTTAAAATATGTACGCATTGGACTTAATAAGTTGGAAAACATTAGTCTTGTTCCACTTGAGATTGATACGTAGAACTAAAAGAAGTGACATATTTCATATCATTAACTTATCAAAATGCCTAAAAAAAAAACAACTTCAGCAAAATCCGAACAAGCTATAGTATGGGAAAATTGGAACATACATGAGGTTCGACTATTATTGTTTTCAATTGGAACAAACTATAGTTTGACTAATACATGACATTAAGGGATCGTTATGCAAGATAAAGTGAAATATTAAGCTTATGATAAAATTTATACATTTGACTGACATTATAAATTTATCCAAAAAAAATTACTGTCATCAAATACGGGATATTTCAACTTATTTCATCTGGCTTGGAATTATTTCATCTCATCTCCCACATGAGATACATAATCCAAAAGTTATAATCTCACCACTATAATCCGAGGATAATTTATTCCGCGTACCAAACACCCCATATGGTATCAATAAACCCTTTTTTGTGTGTGCACAAAACCCAAAGCTGTAGAGGCGCATATACTGTTTTCCCTCTCTACCTTTCAAATTTCAAAAAAAGCTCTCAAATTTCATCCTCTCTTTCTCTTCTACCTGCATTTTCACCTCAGGTTTGATTTTTTTTGCTCTCAAAATTTCATTTTTATCATTTGGGTTTTGACTATTTTGTTCTCTGTTTTTTTTTCTTGTTTTATGTACTGTTTTTTTTTGGTGTTCTTTAATTGCCCTTTTTTCTCCTGACTTTATCATTGTACTGTTAATAATTTTTTGAGGTAATTATAGGTAAATCTTTTGATTTAAGTATTAATTTAGTAATCTGATAAGTATCTATAACTTAAATCTTTAATCTAATCTTGGGAAAGTTGCAAACTTTGATGAGGGCATTGGATTTCTTGTTCGAAAGATTGGTACTTTTATGGATTGCTACTAGGTTTTTTCTTCGTACTGGTATTACATTATTGGTCTTTTAAAGTTGAAAGACTTTGATTGGTACTTTTATGTAGGGAATGTTGATTGCTACTCCCTTCGTTTCAATTTGTTTGTCTGGTTTTGACTTGAAGTGGAGTTTTAAGACGTAAAAATGACTTTTGAATTTTGTGGTTTTTAAACTAAAAATGTGTATAATGCACCGAAATGTTTCTTTAATTATGTAGTTTTAAACATGTCACGGGGAAAGTTAGAATGAAAGAGTTGATATCTAAAATAATACTAATAGTCACTTATGAATTATGATGCATTCAAACCCCAACTATTTTGGAATTGAGGCATAATTGATCGATTGGTTTCTTCATGTGGAGTAGAAGAGTGGTCTATAGAGGAAATGACTGTTATTAACTTCTAGTTCTATTTGGTGTTTGTTTTTGCAGCATTTGTTGATGAAAACTGCAGGGTTATTTGAGTTCTTCTCTTGTTTTATTTTGACCATTTGGTAATAAAGAAGTCATTTAAACTTTTCGGTATAATCCATTCGTGATTTTGTTGCTTTCTGATATGACCTACAGAACTTTTGTGTTAGAAGACTATTATTCGTCTTGAAACAAAAATTTTGAGTAATGGAATGAAATGTGTTCAAATGGAACAAGATTCATATAGCCGATCCCAATTAGTTTGTAGCTGAGGATTAGTTGTTGTAGTAGTTGTAGTTAGATGCTTCATTTTTATCAATTATGGAGGTACGTGGATTTTATGTTAAACTAGAGCTCAAGATTATCTTTGGGAATT
The DNA here is from genome assembly GCA_036250505.1 of Solanum acaule. NCBI lineage: Eukaryota > Viridiplantae > Streptophyta > Magnoliopsida > Solanales > Solanaceae > Solanum > Solanum acaule. Next base: position 8,304 of record JAJOOR010028301.1, on the reverse strand, counting down.
TATATAGTACCACACTGCAAAGCCATTAGTTTAGGAATGTGTTGGTAGTTTAAGGGTGTTATCAATGTAGAACATTCTTGGAGAAAAGTTTGAATGTATTCTTGAGATGTCGCAGATCAAAAATCGACAGATATTTGACCTTCCTGTTTTTCTATTGGAAACGACCACTATATCTCTACGAGATAGGGCAAGGTTTGCATACACTCGACCCTCCCCAAACCCCACTTATGGGATTACCCTGGGTATGTTGTTGTGGTCTTTGTAAATAGTAGAAGTTCTAAACATTAGACTAACTTATCTTCAAATTGGTGACAACTGTTTTCCTATGACTGGTTATCTCTATGCAATTAGCATGTGACCTACTAAATATGATTTGCAGGTGAAAGAACATTTGGTGTTTGCTTCACATTTTAGCTCTGAAGTGCATTACAATAAACACTCTTTCCTTTTCCTGATCAAGGAGGTCTTTTGAGTATTGTAGTCAATGGCAAATGACAAAACCAACAGTTACGAGGAGGTCCGTAGGCAAAGGGTTCTGGACAATAAGAAACGATTTGAGGTAGTAACTTTGTTAAGGCACAATATCTTTTAGTTCTTTTGCTGGTACTTTTAGACTCAACAAAATTGTTGTTGCATCCGTGTTGGATCTTCTAAAAATGCACTACTTTTGGAGGATCCAACATGCACCAATCGACATTTTTGAAGAGCCGAACAACATAGCTTTTGGATGCTTCTTTGAAAGAGAAATTAAGTGATTGAAGGCTTGCATGTGAACAATCTACTAGTACTAACATTAAGTGGCATTTGGATTTGGTACTATTTAAGTATTTGAAAACAATTATGGAGGAAAGTTGTATATATGGATACTTATTATGAAAAAACTTTTGGAGAAAAGTTGTATGTATGAATAAACTCTACCTTTTGGTTGTATAAAACATAACCAGGCCTCTAATTGTAGTAAAAGAAATATGTTACAGAGTTCACAATGAAGCAATAACCTGCCAATGACATTTTGTAGGAATTGTAAGATTGCTTTCTCTATCTCTTATTATGCTCCCTTCTTTTTTGAAGGATCTGGGGATTTTGAATATTTCTAAAAACCTTTCTGATATTTCAAAGTCGGAGAAGAAGTCCGACTATAAAACCGAGGTGACATGTTATGATCATTTCATTCCTATAAAGAAATACTGCGGTTCTTATGTAAGCATGCATGAACTGATATTGTTTTCTTATCATGCATAGCTACGCCGAGTTAGACAAAAAGCAAACGATGTTTACATGTCGGAGCCAAGAAGGTCTGCACGGGCAAGGAATCCTGTTCCAACATACCGTGATGAAGTAAGACTTCATGCTTTTCTTTCAGTACATAGTACATACTGGACACCACATCATGAATGACACATGCTTCAGAATAAAGAGAATTATTATGAAATCTACATAGGTTTTATTATGGTATATTCATATCCTTTTTTTAACACTTTGGTGAATCTGAAAGGAGCATCAAGACTAATATTAATTGAAAACCTCTGATGTCTCATAGTATAGTTTGTTGTAGCTAGAGATCAAAGTTTATTACTCTCCTTTTTTTCTTTAATTGAATCCGCTAGGCGAGGTGCCTAAGGCAAGTTTATTTTTTTATATATCAATAAAATAAAAGCGAACCTCAAAGAGAAGAGTACAAGCAAGGGGCTAGGCTGACCTTACTAATCCTACTTACTAATTAACAAGCAGGAAGAATATAAGATCTAGAGAAAATTAAGTATTCTATGATCATCACAGAGTTCATAATGCACTCCATAATGCAAACAACTCTTCATACATAATCTTGATAAATATTTTTGGTGAAATCTCTTGGTATGTCCACTGTTTGTAAGTTTTTTCCTCTGGTTATCAGTTGTTTATTTCTTCACTTAGTTACTTGTCAATTATCACCTCAGATTGATATAGAGCTTGCATCTTTACGGAAGAGATCAAAATTTAGCTCTTCATGGGCAAGGTGAGATGGTTTAATTTGAATTTTGATACCATTTTCTTCTGTCCGAACTCTGGAATAATTGCTTTGGACTGGCAGTTATCTAGCGAGACCATTGGAAGAAGTGAAAGTTGCTTCGTATGAAGAGAAAGTACAAGCTTTAAAGTGTGCAGAAAAGCTCCATAGTAATTTGCAGTCGGATAATCCATTTTTTATCAAGACTATGGTTCGATCCCATGTATACAGTTGTTTCTGGTTGGTAAGTTGCCATTGACTTCAGCTACTAGAGCTAAGGGAAGAATGAAATGAGCAATACACAAACAAACACTCAAACTTGGCCTCAAATGGCAAGTAAATAGTCTAATTTTGAGTATGCACATCTTGACACCTCAACTCGTCTCCACTATGTCAACTGAACGCTCCAACTTACAAAATGATCTATTACCTCCAAAATTTGTGTGTCACATCAGCATCGGGTGTCCACAAGACACAATGTGGACGAGTTGGAGTGTTTAGTTGTCAGTTGAGACCAAATGAGGTGTCTAGATGTGCACTGTCAATGTTAGAGTGTTTACTTGTCAGCTGAGCTTAAATTTGAGTGTTTGTTATATACTATGCGAACAAAAAAAAAACTTTTTTTTATGCTACACTCATTATGGCCTGTCTTGCAATGATATCAGGGACTTCCTACTAGATTTTGTCAAGACCATCTTCCCAAATCTACTGTAGATGTTCTGCTAGTGGATGAAGAAGGTATAGAGTATGAAGCTCTCTTTATCGGCAAAAGAACTGGACTAAGTGGAGGATGGAGAGCATTTGCACTTGATCATAAGCTGGATGATGGGGATGCTCTAGTATTTGAATTGGTCGAGCCCACAAAATTCAAGGTTGGATTTTGATATGCAACCCTCTAATCCGTTGAATAAGCTGACTTATAATGCATTAACTTGTCTCGTTTATCCTAGTTATTGCAAATCTGTAGACAAACAGCTTCAATTCCTTCTTCGCCAGTCCAGACTACCCGTTCCCTCAATCGTTCTTCTTTTTCTTAACTGAAATTAATCTTTTAAACCATTTTAAATCGATGACACATTTTCAGTCCTTAAATAACAAATGCTCAATTTGATATGGTAGAGTTGTTCCATGTAACACTGTTTAATGCTATAAGGGGTCGTTTGGTTGGGAACCAATATCCAAGGATTAATTATCCTGGAATTAGTTATCTTCGGATAACTTGTCCAACCACTATGATATAATACCAAACAAGACACCAAAATTTTATCCCAGGACTATAGATTCTTATCCCTCACACCAAACGACCCCTAATAGTGGTGGTATTCTTCTAAGTGATTTGAGGTACTTATTTCAAGTATTCTTATTGAGCCTAGGGTCTATTGGGAACAATCTCTCTATCTCTACGAGGTAGGGGTAAGTTCTGGGGTACACTCTACCCTTCCCAGCCCCCACTTGTCGGATATCACTAGGTATGTTGTTGTTGTTGTTGTTAATTCAGGTGTTCTTATTAGTTTAATAATGTTCATAGGTCTACATTGTTCGAGCATCCCAATGTTCAAGTGAAGTGGATAAATCCGGTGCAGAAAAAGGAGAGAGTGAAGCTGAAGAAACACCAAAGAGTGAAACAAAGAAAAGAAAGAACAAATCAGAAGTTCCAACAATAGCTAAAGAAGAAGTCTCTGTAGTAGTGGCTTCAGCCACGAGACGCAGTAGTAGAAGAAAGTAAAGAAGCATCATTCTGTAGGCATGTGAGAAATTAAACCCTTTGTTGTGGGTAAGCATATCATAGTTTACTGAAAATTTTGCAAGATATGTTAAAATATTTGGCAGTAAATCTCATTTGCCAATAGCTAATTAGGCTACTTGCCTTGGAAACTCTTGACAGTTGAAGAAATGCAACTGCAGCTCTGTTGCTCCATTTTTACTTTGCTTAACAATGCTCTTAAGCAACTTAGCTTGTTACTTTTGGAAGAGCATATTCGTTCTTTTTTGTTTGGAAATCTTCAAAGATGTTATATCAAGGATCTTCAAGTTGCCATGATGAGTGCTTCTTTCTAAATGTGTCCTTCAAATACTACTAAGAATCATTGGCATTTCGGTTACCGACCTTTAATAGAACTTCTTGACCGGGCTTCTAACATTCAAAACCCCATTGTATGTGAGTGAAATAGTTCGGTTCCTCACAGGGAACCATTCAAGATAATTTCCATTGCTCAATAGATTGCTGCTATGCATAGCTTTTCATCATATTAGGTAAGTTGTCAAGTTTTTTCAGCACAGATGAGCTTGGCTAGTTGTATAATAATGAGTCACTAACTGCCTCATTATTTATATTGATCAATGAAGAAATACAAGATAGCAGTAACTCATTTGCAGACACTATTGTACCATACAGAAACCGATACCGTCCAAAAACAGTTGGGAAAATTTTGTATGCTGCAGTATTCATTAATCAAACCAAATGATGGAACAAATTAAGATGCAGCTCGCATGGGTAAGAAACGAAGCAGAACGCCTAAGGACAGCAAATGAAAATTAAAACTCATCATTTAAATAAAAGTCGATCATTATATTTTGAAAAGGTAAAACGTTCAGAGCGGTAAAACAACTTATGTAATGGTTCAAAACTAGGAAACAAAATTTCATTCAGCGGAAGTAGAAAACTAAAGGTTCAGATTCGTAAATTCTGCAACTTCAGTTTGCAGCTTCTAGAAAAGCTCTTCCAGGTTGACGTGCAGCAAGTCGTCCATGGCAGCCAAGAAGCTGCAAAAGCATAAGAAGCACTAAGATTTGATATACAATTCTATCATAATGCAGCTTGTAATATTAATAGACTATTTATTCAACAAACCTTGGCGTTGACACCGTCTGGGACAATACGATTCTCAGATTTGTACTTCAAATAATCAGTACGGCTGAACTTAGTGAACCCCCTGGCAATTAAAGCAAGCACATTACAGAGATGCAGTGGTACAAGCCCATAGAACAGATCCTGTTCTAGGCACTTTACAAGTTTTTGGAAGAAAGGAGATCCCCCAGAGATTACTCCCCTTTAACGATATTAGAAAAAGAGACCAAACGATGATCCAGGGGACACAAATAACTGACATTGAGCTACTATGTGATATGAGTTGAGAATGTATAGCTAACATGTGATATGGGTTGAGAATGTATCTCCCTAAACCAACTCAATGACTATTAAAACCATTAACCTACAGAAATGTATAATTGTCATAACAAAGGAATAGCACAATGACAAGCCAATCCTTCATAACCAAACATAATTTAGTATGGGAAATTATCTAGTCCTCAAAACCAACACAGAGACATTAAAATTAAAGGTGACTAGTGAGATAAAAGTCATACCACTTTCTGCTGACAATGATCTTTTGTCGGCCAGGGAACTTAAACTTAGCACGGCGAAGAGCCTCTTGAGCATGGTTAGCATTGCCATCTTTGCAGCGAACTGAGAGCAAAACCTGACCAATAGCAACACGGGCACAGACTCCCTGCGGCTTACCAAAAGCTCCTCTCATACCAGTTTGGAGCCTATCAGCCCCAGCACATGACAACATCTTGTTAATTCGCAAAACATGGAATGGGTGAACCCTAACCCTGAGGTGGAAAGCATCCTTTCCAGCAGACTTGGTCATGTACTTGTTGCAAGCAATACGAGCAGCTTCAAGTGCCTCACTTGAAACATTCTCCTTCTCCCAACTTACCAAGTGCACACAGAAAGGAAATTCATCAACTCCCTTTCTCTTCATACCCACATCGTAGATCCTGATCTTTGGATCTGGGACACCACGGCAAAACCGTGATTTTGGGTAAGGCTTGTTCTTAATCTGGCGGTAACACCTTGCAGGTCCTGAGAAAATATTTCAACCCAGTTAGGGACAAGCTTTTGTGATGTCAATACTGAACACAAATACAAGTATCACAATTAAGGGTCAATTAATTGCAGCATCATATTATAGTTAAGAGCAAATAAGGAATAAAGCTAGCTATATAAATAATTGCCATAGCATAAATCTGCAAGTTAGTGAAAAGCCTCCTCATCCATAAAGAAAGTTATATCTACTATGTAGTGCAGAATAACTTGAATGTGCTATCACTAACAAAGAACAATAAATGGGGGTGAACCTTGTCATACTTGTTTCTGTTCATACACAGCAAAACTTGGTGCATATTTCAGATATATTTTTTATCATCAACTTCACCATTTACATAGATTCATCAAAATATTCACAAAAAAATAAAATTAAAAAAAAATCTTTTTCATAAAAAAACAGTATGGCAAACTGTTCTCTTTCGCGTTTATCCTCCACAAGGTGGATACTTCAGCTGTTTTTCAGTGTGGTTGCAGAAAAGGGTTCGTTTTGCAAGAAACAGTGAGGAAAAGAGGGCAAATTTTCTATCTTACTACCAATTTATCATTTCTAGGACCAGAGATCAATAATTGGCCTAAAAAGATACATCTGTAGCAACATCATAAAACTGAAGGGCAAAAATTCCATCTTTAAGCAACCAATTATATCACACGTAGAACCAGAGATAAAGTGATTGGTATCAAAAGACACGAATTGTAGAAACGACATGCAACTCCCACATATTTTATAATCTTGAATAAACTACCGAATTTTATCACTTGTAGGACTAGAGAGTCGAGTGATTGGTCTCAAAAGACAGGAACTCATGTAGCAACATCATAAAACTCCATTACTTATATACTCAAATACTTCAACTAGGTACTCTTAATATCTTTAATCTCTATATGAATACTAGTATTGAGGAATCTTATTAATTCAGCTAGTTGACTAGCTGAACCTTCAACTACTGAATTAATCTCTGTATGAATACTAATATTGGGGAGTCTTAGTAATTCAGCTAGTTGACTACCTACCTGAACTTTCAACAACTTAATTGGTCAGAGTTCGACTCCGCACGTTGTGATACTCTCCCACAACCTTTTTTATAAAAAAAAAATCCTAATATCCATTCTCCTCCATTTGCAGCCTTTGGAATCGCTCAGCAATAACTAGTCTTAACAATAAACAGAGTTCTCTACATCTACTTACGTACCGAATCACACAAGGCAAAAGGCCACAAATCAGATGTATCATTTCAGCAAAAATTGGTAAAACAACACAGAAGCCATGAACAAACAGCTAGATCTTAACAAGTTTTTTTAGAAAAATTAAGAACAGTAATAAGCTAAAACCGAAAAGATATGAGTAATTAACGTAAAATTGGGAGAAAATAAACTTACTTCGCCCCATCGCTAATTCTGTGTGTGGAATTGTTCGGCGGCGGCTTGAGAAAGACGAAATTATAAGAAAACCCTAATTTAACGTTCTTTAATAGGTGAATGAATTGATTGGGCCGCCTTATATGGGCTTACGTCTTGATATGCATCAGTAGAAGGTCGGTGGGCCGATTGCACTTGACCCGTTAACCACATTCAAACCTAGTATTTGAATTGGTCAAGCCCACAAAATTCAAGGTTGGATTTTGATATGCAACCCTCTAATCCGTTGAATAATCTGACTTATAATGCATTAACTTGTCTCGTTTATCCTAGTTATTGCAAATCTGTAGACAAACAGCTTCAATTCCTTATATGGGCTTACGTCTTGGCATGCGTCAGTAGAAGGTCGGTGGGCCGATTGCATTCAAATCTAAACTTGACCCGTTAACCACATACTTTTTTGAGAAAATTTTACATATATCAAATAAAAAAGGAAAAATTACTATAAAATACAACTTAAGTTTTTAATTAACTGTATATACCTATACTTATATTTAATTACAAATATAATTTCAAAATTACAAACTTAACAATTTAATTAATTTTCCAATTTAAGTTAATTATTCAGTTTCCAAATTTTCTCTCTCCCTCCTTATAGAAATTCGTGCCTACATTTATGGATACTTTTTTAATTCCACACGTTACTGCCTTTAATAAATATTTGTTTTTATTTTTATTTTTTATGCAATCTGCCCAAAGTAAAAACTTTTTGTATTTCCATAATTATTTCTTATTTTTACAAGTTACTTATTTCTAATATAATATTTATTTTTATTTTATTCCTTATATGACACAATTTAGATAAGGTAAAAAGTAAATTTTTTTTTAATTCTTTTCAATATTTCTCCTTCTCTGGTTAGTCACGCTTTCTAGAACTCTTCCTTCGTTTCTCTGTTTCTCCATTGTTGAGTTTTATAATTCTTGCACCATTGTTAACTCCTTGCTGTTCTTCATCTTCAACTTCTTAGTTTATTATATTGTTTTAGATGGATAGGGGGGGGGGGGGGGG
>JAJOOR010028300.1:0-21872 GCA_036250505.1 Solanum acaule | reverse complement strand
CCTTTTTTTTTTCCTTTTCATTTTTTTTTTCAATTTTGGGTTAAATATATAAATGTTTTTAGGGAAGTATTTTCTACTTGCGGCAAGATTTTTTTTGAAAATAAAATTTTCATTATTATTATATTCGATACGCAAAAGGAGAAAATAACTTTCCGAAAAGCATATGAGCGCATATATATATGTGTGTGTGTTTTTAAAATATGTGTGTGAATTGTCGGGAGGGGGTTAGTTGAAAAAAATCATTTCCTTTTGGCATTGTGATAGTTTAATATTTAATTAATATTAATAGTTTATTTAATTTTTTTAAGGTGGAAAGATTTATTTATGTGAATGATATGTGGTAAAAAAAATTAAAATAAAAAAGAGTGTATTACACACATTCAAAGTGTGTTTCTCAAATTAATGTGGTGATAATTTAGGTATGAAACTCACTCTCTCAACACTTTAAGTATGAAACTAAAAAAAGAATAAGATAGTTTAGGTATGTATTTTGATACTTTTTTTTAAAATCAAAATTTGTAACTGGGTTTTAGCTCTGGAAATTTATTTGTAAACCAAACTAGATTTATTTATAATATATTGCCACGTATAGGTCCAAAATCTGTTAAATTTGTGTGTTTTAACAAGATGATAACTGAAGGTACTATTAAACTAGATCTTCATCCTAAAAAAAATATAATGAAATGTCAAATTTGTGTACTGTTTTAGCAAGATAACATTTTTTTTTTATAAAATAGAGATAACATAAGCAGGTCGGGGCTCATGGGCGAACCCAAGATTTAAAGACAATGTGACACTACTAAAGGCGGATGCAGCTTAGTTGAAGCACCAACACTTAATCGAAAAATATTGCCAAACAAGATAGGTCACTCTATCTTGGAGTGTATATATAAATATAAATTAAATAAAGCATAACATAGTACACTCTATGACCGGATAGTATTGTCCCTAAGTATACACTGTGAAATTGCTAGTTCAAATCTCACTTGGGGTTTTTCAATATGCTTTTTCTTGAAAAAAATTGACAAAAAGAAAATATTTTAGGGTGCAAACTTAATTATATGATCCTTATTTAAGAATATATATATATACTTTTCGAAGTGAACAAGTGCATATGCACCCACTCCCTCAAAGGTGGGTCCGCCCCTGGCAGGGGGGGTTGAAGCCCCATTGTCATTCCTAACCACTAACTCGTTGATAACTAGCATTTCCCACATAATCTGTTAGACGTTGGGCTAACTTGTTCAGTTACCATTAAGTTCAAGGGTGATTTTTAAAGCTGAAGCAATATTAAGTATGGAATGAAAGCAAACCTACTAATTCCACCCATATTCCTAATTTTTGTACAAAAATCAAATACATTGCAAAGAATGGGGGGTTTTGGCGAAAGGCTGAAACATCAGTCAAACCATTGCGACTAATTTTACATGCTACATCAGATCAGAAGCATCATTGCTTCATCCTTTCAAGTCGAGCAGCAACCACTCTTTTGGTTAACAGGTTGTCCACGGATCTGCACAGTTGGAGGCCGAGCATTATTTGATGCGGGTTGGCTTGCCATTCTACAAAAGCAAAGAATCATCATTCATCATACAGAGATTTTTCAGATGTATATCTATGAATGACTAGTACTTTGACGAATTCGGATACCTGTTCTTGATTGAAGCAGCCATGGCCATGAAAGCCTGCTCCACATTGGTTGCACTTTTTGCACTTGTTTCCATGAATGGAATACCAATTTCATCAGCGAAAGCCTACATATTAAGCAAACTCTATTCACTCATGTATTCATTGTGGGACAGTGTCTTGAATAAAAGGTGTAGCAGACTTCTTATACCTGAGCTGTCTCAGTGGAAACTACTTTTTGCGCTGTGAGATCACACTTATTTCCCACAAGAAGCTTGTTTACACTATCACTTGCATATCGATCAATTTCACTCAACCATCGCTTGACATTATTGAAGCTCTCTTGATCAGTCACATCATAAACCACCTGAAAAAATGCCATCAGAACAAGACAACCTTGATAAATAAAAAATGAAATCAATGAACAAGTATAAGAAATAATTTATTTCTCACAATTATGCCATGAGCCCCACGATAGTAACTGCTGGTGATTGTCCTAAAACGCTCTTGACCAGCCGTGTCCCACTATATGTAACAAAGCAGGAACATTAGATTCTAAAGGAACTAAAACAAGTTGAGAATGAATCAAAATATATATAGATTAATGATTCTGACTTAATTTCTGTTTCTCTAAATATATGGTAAACAACCCAGACACTCCTGCTAATTGCAATTCCTTTGACAGAGACATAAATTGCCTACGCACTTGGATTTCAAATACTTACAATTTGAAGTTTAATGGTTTTCCCATCCTGTTCCACTGTGCGGATTTTCTACAAGAGAATGCAGTCGTCACTGATAAACTGCAAACAATGATTACAAAGACATTGAACAGAATGACATGGATCACTTACGAAGTCCACTCCAATGGTACTAATGTAACTCTCAAGATACGAATCATCCTGAAAACCAGAAAAGAACAAAAATAATAAGGAAAAGCCCGTTTTCTTTCATACAGAATGTTATTGCTGGGAAGTTTAAAAGCAATACAAACTAAGAGTCTGACAAATTCAAATCAGAAAATGAGGACAACAAAAATATAGGAAATGCAACATCAAATTCATTCCATTCAACAGGAACAGAAGTTAAGGCAGTCTCAACTTGCAGGCCATAAAAATATCCAGAGGTAATTCCCTTCTGCACGAATGTATTGGTAGATGATCTGAATGAAAGAATTCCTATATATTCTCATCAAAACATTTCATATTTAGATCACAGGTCAACAAGAAATAATAAAAGGTTTCTCAATCACAAACAAGCTGAACCTCGGTAAGCCCAAAAATTGAAAGAGAATCCCCCTCCCCCCCCCAAACCCTTTACACACACATGTATATACTTGGGGTCAGAGAGAGCCAACAGGAAACGACCACAACTTATACCAATGATTTTTTTTAAAATTTAAAACCACCAAATTACAGAAGCAGAGCATGCTATCCTTGCCCGTCATCACAAGGATCAAAAAAAGAGGAAAATCAAAGATAAAACAATGCATTTCCAATCCCCGAAAGAAATGAACCAGTTAAAGAGAAACTTAGATGAGGAAAAGGAAAGGGCCTTCTCATCACATTTCAACTGAGAAACAAATGTAGTAAAATTATGCAAAATTACTTACAGCAAATCTGAGAAGGAGACATGATTTGCCAACTCCAGAATCTCCAATAAGCAAAAGCTTGAAAAGATAGTCGCTGCACAGAAAATTACAACATCAGATAAGCAATATAAATTCAAAATATGTCCAGATAAATATAATATACAACTATGCAGACATTCCATGATTCCTAATATGATAAACATCCATAATTACATGTCTAGGTAAATATAATACATAATTATGCAGGCATTCCATGATTCCTAAGATGACCAAAATCTATAATTAATATGCCCATAAAACATCACATGTTTTCAGAGGCACAAATTTAACATCGCTATTTCTGTGGAAACAATTTCTCCTACTATGAAATACATAAGGAAAATCCTCAATCCAGACTTTGATAAATACTAACACTGAGATCTGACATTAGTCAACATAACCACACAGGAAGATTGCCACAACAAGTTTAAGTGTAATAGTTAAATCAGATAAGATCCACATATAATCAGAGAACTTATGACGACTTGAAAGAGCAAGCTTCCAAAAAGCATAACTAAAAGAAGTTAATTGAACTGCCCAAACTATTTTCTACTTCGTTTTACTTGAGATTTAATGTGACCAACTTTTCACAGTGAATTGTAGGACCTATAGATAAAATCATCACATGAAAAAAACTTTTGAAGTCTAAAAACTAAAATAGAGTTATTACAAGTGCTTAAGAATTGCCTGAAAAACGCTGCTCGAAGTTAAAGAGAATTTGCTCCCAAAAACAATTCAGAACAGAGAGCGTAATGTCTATGAGGTTTTTCAGATTGAGACAGTGCGATTAATATCTAGTAACTCGCCAAAACTAACATAATCCACCGGCCACCCATGATGGTTGAACTGTTGCCAACATTTAGCTATTAATTCAGGTGTATGTCAAGCTTCAGGAATAGCATGTTAGCACATGCTTTAAATCTTACAAGTCAATCTACACAAAACATCTAAAGCTTGGAAGCTTGCACAAAATTATTAATCAGAAGTTTTATACTGCTACAACTTAAACCAAGAAAATTACATCGCAATATTTTATCAAGAGCAACAAAAATAGTTGAGATTATATTTACAGACAATGACCAGAAGGTATTACTCTATAATATTTAAAGATATTTGTTTACTCAAAATTAAAATCCCAGCCTTCGTAAATAACAGATATTCCACTACTATTTGACCAAAGAAAAGAGCTGATTGCACTTGAACAAGAGTTCTAAACAATTCAATCAAAACATCCCGCTACTTAACTAGAACTGCTATTTGAACCTTAAAAAAAATACATAATTAAGCTAAGAAATCAATATTTTGAAAGAGAATTTAAGCTTAGTTGAAAGAAAAATTAGCTGGAGAACCCAACTATAAACCAAAAAGATGGGTGAAATTGACAAAAGGAAAAACTATGAACGTAGCTTTCTGATTTAATTTTAGAGATAAGTTGGATAGTTTCTCTTTTAATTGAACCTCTCATCTTTTCTTTGGGGGATCAGATGCATACTAATCCTTCAACCTCCCAGCCTCCCCTTCCTTTTCTCTATTTCTTCATCTTTCTAAATCTTCTTAGGTTTCTTCTTTCTTGATAGTGAGGTTTGGTAGGCATGCTTATTGTTAAGTTAAGCAACAAGAACATACCAAGTGTAGTCCCACAAAGTGAGGTCTGTGGAGGTGAGAGTGTACTCAGAGTCTCAGACCTTACCCGTAGCTCAGAGATACAGACGTTGTTTCTGATATCTCCTTGGCTCTATTGGCTTAGTTACGCTTTAATTTTTACAAGTGATGATTAGTTAACACTGTTAGCTTCCCTTATAAAGCAATAAAACTGCACGGATGTCAGTGTATGGTGAGAAAATAATTCCAGATGCTGAATTCCGAAACAATAAGGTATCGACACTTCTACTACTTAGTTAAATCTCTGAAGACAAAATGCAAGGAATTCAACTGAACTCCAATGAACAAATCCGATAAAGTATATTACTGAAATCGATCAATAATCATGATTCACCGATTCAGAGTGTTCGCTCAACCAACAATAAAGGAAAATTCTGATTATTTTGCAGAAAACAAATGTAAGAGGAAGATGCTACTTACTATTCGGGATTCATGACTGCTAAAGGTATGAGATCGATCAAACGGAGAAGAAGAAGGAAGCTGCAAATTCTACAAATATTTCAGATTTTTCGGTAGAGAATCACAACAGTCGCCGACGAAGAGGAGAGAGGTCTAAAATAGTTGGCAATTAAAAGGAATGCATTCCACGTGGAATACAAAATCGTGTACAATTATTGAAATGGGCTTCTCTAGTCCTTTTTCGCCGATGACTTCAATTTTATCATGACTTGGATTCACCCACTTATGTATTACTATCTCTGTCCACTTTTAATTGTCATAATTTATTTTTTATAATTAAACTATAAAAATTTTAATTAACATTTAACATGTATTTTTTCATCATATTGATACGCAAAAAAATGCAATTTATAGTACTTTTCGTATTGTTTTTGAATATCTAAATTTTTTGTTTAAAATATCGAATAAATATAATTTTATTTAACTTTGAAAATTAGTTAAATTGATTATCGAAAAGCGTAACATGACAAATAAAAGTGACCGGAGGGAGTATAAAGATTGTGATGAGAATAAATATGAAATTAAGTTATCGAATAAAGATATATGCATAATATAAATTAAATGATATATTGTCCAATATTTTATTTGGTGTAGACACTAAATCCTAGTGAATCTCGCTCAATGGATAGTCACTATTTTCTCGTTAAATATATAAAAAGATGAGAATAATTATTCTTTTTAAAAACAAACTTAGTGGCAACATTGTTAAGTTAGGGTATATGAATATAAAATAGTTAGAAGTTAATTTGGATCAAACAATGTGGTGTTTGGATTACATGTGTTCCATTAGGTAAATTTTTAAAAAATAAATAAGATTTGAGCTTATATTTATTACTTTTATTTTCATCTTCTAAATAGTACTTTAAAATCTTAATAAAAATACTTAGCATAACATCTCAAAATTGTGGGTCTTTTTTTAGTTACTCAATTGAAAATCAGTATGAATATTTGAAGCCTTTGCAAATTGATACAAAAATATAAAGTTGAAGGGACAATATTCATGGTTTTAAATTAGTCAATGGAAGTTTCTTTAATTTTCCAAATTTATAGCTCTATATGGAGGAAACATGATTGAAAATATTTTGAAATGTTTATATTTTGATTCTTGAAAATAAATTAATGGTTTTTTCGTAGATGCCACATAAAGGATAATTTGGTCATTTGTCGAAACTTTAAAGACCTCCAAGGTGGCTGAGCCGGTAATTTCGTAGATGCCTCGTACACAAGTGTACTTTTAGTTGTATTGGAAGTAATAATAGCGCGTGAGTGATATTTTCAACGGAAAAGGGTCATATTTGTCCTTTTAATCTTAAAAAAGGTTATATTTATTTTTCGTCATATTTTTTTGATATATTTGCTCTTACCATCTAACTTCGGGTACATATTTGTCCTTATATAATGAACTTATTATGTCACCATTTTTATTAGTCCACGTGGCGCCTACATGGCTCCATGTGTATATTCTTTTATTATAATTAAATTAAAAAATTACTTTCTATTTAGTATTATATCCGACCCATTCAGTAAAATTCGACCCAACTAATGTGAAAATCCATCAGCCCTAATTTCATTACCCATTAGCCCTAATTTTATACCCATCATTTTTTTTGTGAAATATCATACACAAATCGGTGTTTCTCATGTATTTTCATGCACCTCGTATTTACATAGACAATACCAATCTAACTTACAAAAGCATAATAAGAAACAAATGGAAGAAGCAAAATGCATAGCAGATAAAACTCAATACCTCACCAAAATCACAAAAATAAAATACCAAACTACTGGAGATAGAGACAGAAAAGACCAACTAATGTACAAAAAAAAAGAACATGATATGATACTAGGTGTCTATCTTAAGAAGGGAATTGAGTGAGGTGCTGTTAAATCTCTGTGCAAGACCTCAGACGACAGTATCACAGAGGTGCTGAGTCTGTACCACAAATACACTTCACTCTTACTGTCCACCACAATCCCCAGTCGGTGTTGATCATTTCGGAACATCTCCACCTGTACAATGGCATGGATGAAGATTAAATTTTAAACACCTATCATCTAATGTGACGCAAGATGATGGGTATAAAATTAGGGCTAGTGGGTAGAGCCGTCAAAATGGGCTTATCCCATGGGTCGGCCCGACCCAACCCGTTATTGAGGTAGGATTGAGATAGAATTTTTCAAATCCATTTAAAACTAGGGCTTATAAGTCCGGTCCATATAAGCCCTTGACCCTTGATGCTTGATCGGGGTCGGCCCATAGGTCAACACTTTTTATTTAAGGGTAACTTACAATAATCTCACTAGTACATAATCTAATTACTTAAATACACACTATATTGTAATATTATGAATCTTACCAGATTTTGGTACATCCAGATACATGTATCTCAGAATATATGAACTCAAAATTAGGTTAATTTGTTCTAGATACACTCTGTCCAAATAGATTCGCATGTATCTGAGATACATAGACAAATTTCGCGCCCTCGCTTCCCTCCCATCTTGCTTGTCACTCTCTTATCTCGCTCGCGTATTTGGTATGTGAGATACATGCTAATTACACTAGAGTTTTTGCTAGTGTTATTGAAACAACACCATTGTTTGCCATATTTGATCTGAAAATCTTCTCATTTTCTTAATGTTATAGAATTATAAGTTTGAAAAGAAAAAAAAATGAAAAAAGAAAAGAAGAAGGGATAGCCCGCCCCAGCCCTCGGCCCTTCTAGGGTTAGGTTGGGTTGAGCATTTGCAGGCCTTTCCAAATGAAGGGCTGGCCCGTGCTAGCCCTTCAAATTCCTTGGCCCGCGAGGCTTGGGTCCGATGGGGCTGGGCCGGCCCTTTTTGACAGCTCTACTAATGGGTAATGAAATTAGGGCTGATGGATTTTCACATTAGTTGGGTCGGATTTTATTAAATGGATCGGATATAATACTAAATAGAAAGTAATTTTTTAATTTAATTATAATAAAACAATATACACATGGAGCCATGTAGGCGCCACGTGGACGAATAAAAATGGTGACATGATAAGTTAACTATATAAGGGCAAATATGTATCCAAGGTTGGATGGTAAGAGGAAATATATCAAAAAAGTATGACGAAGGGTAAATATGACCCTTTTCCGTATTTTCAAAGAAGATGGCTAAATGGAACAAACGCATCGTGTGAAACGAATTCAAGGAAGATAGGAAATCTTTTCCTGTCTCTAATTACTTGTCCACTTTTGAATTGACACATCTATTAAGAAAACAATAATTGACATATTGAGTTTATTATTTTACCCTTATTAATTATGAAGTTGATGAATTAAAAATTTAAGATAAAGTTCTACATTTTCAAAGTAATTAATTGAGGGTATAATAGGTAAATTTTTTTTGTTCTTTTTTGATTTGTCAAAATGGACAAGTGATTAGAAACAACTAAAAAAGGAAAAATGGACAAGTAATTAGGGACAGAGGGAGAAAATGATAAATATGGTTGCACAAATAATTTTAGAATAAATTCATTCCTGCTTCTCATTTATTTTTAAGAGATAAATTTTTATTTTTATTTTAACATATCAAGAAAAGATAATTACTTATTTTTAGTATTAATTAATTATTTTTTAAATTATTTTCCAAGACATGATATTAAAATAAACATTAATTAAGAGGAATAGTGTTATAAAATAATCATTAATTTTTTAACGAGTGTGTCAAATGCAAATATGATAAGTAAAAGTGAAGGAATAAAGAAAGGTTATAACTTTATTATATGATAAATATTAGTTGAGTAACCATACGTGAAATCAGCGAGATGTTCTTGACATTGCTAGTGTAAGAAGGAACTTTGTGCAGTATGTATAATAAGAAACAGCAACGTTTGTACTTTTGATGTACACCTCAATTAAGTATAAACAATATTTGCCGATACTAACCCAGCAACTAAATTTCTAAGTTTCTTATAGAGGGTCAAATTCAAAATTAGTATGCTCCAGAACTGGTCCAAGCCTAACCAGCTTAGGTACAACAATGTTATCCCTAAGGGCACATATAACTGGATTATCCCACTGTAATAGTGCACCTACAAGGTATGCACGTACTGTTAATGGAAATATACGGGGCCATCTTTCATTTCCATATGCTTTGAATGCGTCCTCGACTGAAGTACGTTTAGATTTGATAGCTTCTGAAAGTTTTTTTGTCAAAACTATTGAATCTTCAAGTGCACAACAAGCACCTTGACCGAGATTTGGTGTCATTGGGTGCCATGCATCGCCAACCAGCACAATACTGCCAGTAGAGGCTGGAGGACTTATTGAGGGCCAAAGCCATCTATCTACTAAGTTGGTTCTGATGATTGTGTCGTCTGGTGTAAGATTGATGAGGTTTATTAGTTCGGTTGGCCAATTTCTAACGAGTTGTTCAGCCTGTTGTCTCAAAATAGATGGATCTGTTATCTTTGGACCTGCCGATAGATATTCAAAACAGTTAAAATGATGTAATAGAAAAAAGATAATAGAGAATTTTTTGTAGGTCGTCTTTCAACTTTATTAGAAGGTAGCATTATAAGTCCAACTACAGAGAGTTGCATGGGAGGAATAGAAGTTTTCAGCTAGTGAGAATCTAATCGAAGTGGACATTGCTGTCAAATAACATGTCCTCATGAAAGAAAACAGACACTATCATGTGCACATGGACGTTCGTTCCTGCCTCCAATTTACTAGGAGCACGGACATGTCAAGTTCTAATTCTGTTTGGTGGGTTTTCTCATATTGTCAGTACCAAACCCCGATAAAGGAGAAGTTGCGGTGGGTTGACAACCAGAATGAAATTAGTCAATTTATGATGAATTCTCACAGTACATGACATGGACAGTGAATCATATAGCCAACCTCATATTTCTTGTTGAGGCGCAATATTTTGATTGGCTTATCAAGTTCTAAGGGGTATAGAGACAAGACAAGTAAGTGGTTGATGTAAAAGCATTCTTGCGTCTGTCATGAATACTAAAGAGAAAGAAATTGAACAGACAGGTGTTATGAAACACAAACCTGGTGACGAGCTATTGTAGCAGATAAACCAATAGACTTTGGTTTCAGATACAGGAACATATCCAGCACGCACTCCTTTTCCATAGATGTAGTTTACTTTTGGTTCAAATGGCTGTCCTTCAGGGAAATATGCTAGGCCTCGAAATGCACAATGTCCCACATAGTTAGGCTCTGGAAACCCCATCAACTTGGCCACTGGTGACCGAATCCCATCACAAGCGATCAATATCTGTACAGAGATGAAGTTCAAGAAGCAGGGCAAGCTTGAGAAATAAGTCCACTTTGGTAATTTTTTGAATAAATCTTACAGCTACAAAATGAGAATCATCAAAATAGTGAACAAGAAATTAGATTAAGCATTTTACAGCTTCCCTTGTCCAGTTGAATTAGAAAATAATGTTTTTGGCAATACTAATATTACATTATTGCTAATTAAAGGAGATATAATCAGACAAATGAGAACAAGCACCACGGAAACCCTGCAAACAGACAACTCAAGAGCACATCTAACTACGTACCTTGGCAGATATCCGAATACCATCTTCAAGTTCCAACAAGGTTTCACCATTTTCACTTCTTTCAATGTTTGCCAGCTTTGAGGAAAAAGAAATAGCATCTGGTGGTAGCCTACTGGCAAGTGTTTCCAGTAGGACTCTTCTCTCCACAGCACGGACTTCTTGACTACTCCATTTTCGTGGGATCAATGGAGAAAAGGATAAGAATTTTATAATAAATTCCCATGAAGCACAACAATGAGAGAGGACTATACCTTTCATCCTCATCTTTGAACCTGAAAGAACGCAATTCTCTTCCATCTTCTGATTTTATCGCCATCCTGCAAATCCCGGGATATTCTTCAAATATAAACCAGTGATTTTTTGATACAAATAGAAAGAAGAAGCTAGGAGAAGCATATGTGCATGGTTTTTAGATAAACAAATTGCAAGCTACTCCTTATTAAAAATTGAACCATTAATGCCTAAACAGATACCCAAGGAAATCATTAACCAAGAGAAGCATCTTCCGCATGATTTCAGTATCAGCACCAAAAACCTCCAGGGTCCAGAAGCACACTAATAATGAAGAAAGAGAAGACAACAGAGAGGTTCTTCTACGTAGGCCACTAAAAGACCTCTCACTAATCTTGCGAGTAATCCGTTAAAGTATGCAGTATTATTTCCCTACACTCTGTTATCTGCAAATTCTAAACAGTAATCACTTGTCACTCGTGAAGTTCAGCTCTGGTTGTATACACTAGATATAAAAAGATCTCTGCTAGTGTAGTATGCCAAATTGGAAAATTCCCAAATACAAAACTAAGTAATACACCATGGTAACAACTTACAAATTATAAGTTCCTCAATGCTATCTTTTCTCCTTTGTTTTTCAATAGCAAGTCAAAACGCTTACTTAACTATCTGTTCTCTAAGCCCCATAGGAACAGCCAATATATAGGTAAATGTTTAAGCAAATGTATGAACAAGGAGTTCAAGTGAAACAACATACCCTTGAATTTCCAGAAACTGACTCCTGAGATCATTGCCAACTCCAATAGCATCCAATGCCTTCCATCCATTTTTAAAAAGTGTTAGCGAGGTTCCTCCGGTCCTCAATGATTCACCCTGCTCAAGTACCAATGTTCTAATACCCAGCCTAAATCACATTCATCAAACTTCTCAATTTCGCAAAAAAATAAATAAAAAAGTAATCATTGTAACAGCAATAGAACAAAATGGAAATAGAAAATTCATAGACACCAACAACAAACCTAGTGTAATCTCACAAGTGAAGTTTGAGGAGGATAGGGTGTACATAAACCTTACCACTATCTTTATGGAGGTAGAGAAGCTGAGTAGACCAAATTAGCTAGTTTGTTATTAAGACTAACTGATTGATTAATTCGTTGTAATAACAGCTATCATGGACGCACATATTTTATTATTTGTGAATCAAGTAGCTCAGCCAGTTAGTTTGACGTTAGTTTGACTACCTAAACTTTCACCTTGTTAGTTAGCGTTTGATTCCCGCAACTTATAGTTCCCTCCCCATTTCCCCTTCCCCTACCAAAAACAAAATAAAAATAAAAATGGAGGCAGAGTTTGTGAACTGAACCTCTGAAGAGAAACAGCAGTAGCAAGACCAGCAATTCCAGCCCCGACAATAACAATATCTTCTTTTCTATCATCAGCTCGAGCATTTATAATGGATAAAGAAATGCGTCTGACTCGAATTCTGGTTTCACCTGGTAACCCTCCTAGTTGGGTTTTTGAAGATGTTCTTTTACTGAAATAAAGTGATGGGTTCGAAAAAGAAGAAAGAGAGATGTGGGATTTCACAAGCAACAGAGTGGAAGAGGATAAAGCCATGAAAATAGTTTGTTGGTGGAAAGAAAATGTGAAGAAGACAAGAGGAGAAATTCAAGTAGGTGAATACGAGTGGTCGACATTTAACGATGTGTCAAAACTCAAAATCTAACTCTTTATGTACTAAACATCAAGATTTTTACTCCGTAGACCTCAACCCAACCCCACCCTACACCCCTTTTTTGAATGCAAGCTTTTCCCGGTATTGTATCTTTGAAACGGAACGGATACATATGAGTCTACCGGAATTATTTGTAATTCAGATGAAGATAATTGGTTGGTTTCTTTGTTTGCTTCAGTGAAGTTTGAGCATAATGGAAATTTCTGAGGAAAAGTTTGCCGGTGTGCCATGGTTACCGGCGACGGTGAGAATAGTTTTTTTCTGAGATTGTTAAGATAAAAAATGAATACATAATATTGTAGCAACGAAGCTGGAATAGCTCAGTTGGTTAGAGCGTGTGGCTGTTAACCACAAGGTCGGAGGTTCAACCCCTCCTTCTAGCGTCTATTACTTTCTTATACTTTTTAAGAATTCAAAATATATAAATTTTTGAACATCCACCTTCTAGTTTAAATATTGCTTTGATTATATTTAACTTAATTTTTGCTCCAAAACAAAGACAACTTTTTTTTGGATTTAATTTGGTTTAAGTTTAAGTTTAAAAAAGACTGACAATCTTTAATAAGTATTTTTTTATATCTACAAAAATGGATAAGTTTGGTTATATTTTAATTTATTACAAATCCATTAAATCGATATGGAATTATTTTTTGAAAGAAGTATTGAAAATATTTTAAATTTGACGTGAATTTTTAGTTTCACATTTGAACTATTGATAGCATTATTAGACTAATTGAACTTAAATAACCAACGATCTTGTAACATGAATGAAATATAACCCTAATTCTCGCCAAGTTTAGGGTATTTTCAACATTTATCTCGTCTTTTTATTAAGAGACTTATGCTTCTACTAGAATTTGGTATCACTTGCTATGTGATGTGGCAGATTGCGGATGTGTCTAAGTTTAGTTAGTCAAGTAATAAAGTACGTCAATAGTTCGAGATGTGGCAGATTGCGGATGTGTCTAAGTTTAGTTAGTCAAGTAATAAAGTACGTCAATAGTTCGAGAGAAAAGTAATAATTTACCTCTTGGCGTTTTGAATACTTTCATTATTATTTTTTTAAAAAGGAAAATAGGCATAAAGAAATTTCTGTTTCAGATAAAAATGAAAAGGGCTGATGTAGGTGGCTGACTTGGCAGTTGCTACAATCTGATGGTTCGGCAGCACAGGAACTTACCCATGATCCACCGGAAAGAGAGGGACATATAAATGCTTATTTCTACTTTCTTGCAGAAAGAAGCTGCGATTATTTGAAGAATTTTGCTGAACAAGACTGAAGACTGAGCTTTTGTACATAAACAGTTCTAATGGAAACCGGCAGTAGTACAAGTAGCAGCAATAGTAATAGCAATGGCGTGATAGCTACTACAGAAGATAGGAGAATCAGAATGGAAAATCCCTTTACTTTGAAGGTTGGTCAAGTATTTACTGGCTTTGGCATTGGCTGTGGGATTGGAATCGGTGTTGGCCGCCCTTTAAATCTAGGTACTAAGCCATCTTCACCCTTCTCATTTCTTCCCATTCACCAAAAAAAAAGAGGAGGAAAAAAACATGAAAATTGAAGATTTTTGGAAACCTAAAGAAGGGGAACCCAAAAATTCAAGTAATTCATTTTGGGGGTGTAATTTTGTTTTGTTGTTTATTAATGCCTTGAATGTGTAAAGATGAGATCTTTATGTTGTTTGTATTCAAATTTTGAATGTTTTGTGCTATGCTGCATTGTTTTGGTTACTTTCAACCCAACTTAAAACACAATAATCTATGTAACTCATTTTTGGGTGTTAAGTTTGTCCATGGTGTGTGTGTTAATGAAGTAAAAACATAAAGTTGAAATATTTAAGCTGTTTGTAATGGTTATACTTTTCCTGCCTGTATTTGTGATGTTTGATGTAATTTTGGTTAGTTTTATTGAATTATTTACTGTTCTCTGTTTATGGATTACTTGCTTTATAACACCAAGTGAACACGAGTTAAGGAATATCTGAAATCGATATGCACATATTATATAGCCTTGCTAATCCTCCTTCTTGATGCTCTTCTGTTGTTTGTTCTTACTGGGTTATTCTGAGAGAGGATTCTCAGCAATCAATTTCTTAGCGTGTATGTGTACTTAAGCTCTGGTCATTAGAGATCAGATATCATGCGGGGGGTTGTTACTAATAACAAAGTTGGAGGCTAGGGGTTAATGCTCCTTTAGATGCTTTTTCATGGAAAGAACCAATTAGTGTACTCTATCTAAAATGGTTGATACTCTTAGTTGAATACTGTTGAAAACAAGAGATGTTGATCTGTTATACGATGGTATGCATAGATAATTAGATATAAATGATGTGCAATTGAGCAGTCTGAGTGGTGTAGTTAGTGTGTTTTATCAGATTACCATTTGTGTAGTCACATTGTTGTATTGCAGTCAAGTGCAAATTAATCCTATTCAGCCTTTCTGCATTGTTGGGACTATCGAATTGCTAGTATCTAAAATTTGGAATTCATCAATTTGATTGAATTGGTTCAGGTTGTTATTTGTCACTTAGATTTTCTGTCTTAATATAAGCGCAAACGGGATTATGGTTTGAGATACTCTAAATTAAAGGACTTTGCCTTCTTTTAGATTGATATCTCTTTGAGCCTTCCTCACTATTTTACCTTGTTTTTTAGGTGCAATACCTATGCTAAATCAAGTTATGACTGCCACTAGAGGCGCAACGGATGCATTTTCTGGAGTTGGAAGTCATGTTAATAATTCTGTATGTCTATTTGTTAAACTGTCTTCACAGTTCACATATTATTGTGATATACCTTACTTAATATTTGTTCTTTCACTGGGTCCTTATTGCTTTCTGTCGTTCCTGTAGTTGAAAAAGGTGGGGGCAAAAGGCATTGAAGCCGGCATTGGATGTGGAGTAGGTTTTGGACATGGTTTTGGAGTCGGTATGTAGACTTATATTTTCTTTGTTAAAGGTTATCTTCTTCTTCTTTTTCTCTATCAGCTAAATTACGATTTCATTGATAAAATGCATCCAGTAGATGCTGAATTACAAAGCAAAAACAAAACATAGCGAGTTCCACAACCATTGAACCTTCTAAATGTTTCCGAGTGAGCTGACAAAGTTAAGAAACTGAACAAAATGTTGAAGGTTATCTATTAAGTTTTGCATTTAGGATGATTCATTTTGAAGTGGGGAAATTGGTAAACTCCTGTGATATTCCTAACCACTTTGTGTGCACTCTTTACTTGGAGAAGATTGAGCTGAAGACTTCAAAGATCTCTTGCAAAAAGAAATAAACAATAATAATGTTGGACAAGTAAGAGGTTCCATAGCCTATGATTGACAGTAGAAATAAGAACTTCTAGGCTGGTTTGAGGTTTATTTTGTTGCCAGAAAACAGTGAGATAGAGCATTTCTGTGGTCATTGGATTTTTTATCGAAAGGGAAAAATTTGACTCTGAAAAGAGGTATTTGAAATGCCAGTCTGCACAAATGTGACTGGCTGATGGCAGAAGAAAGAAGAAAGACAACGGCCTAGTAATTATCCTGGTTAGCATTCCCTATGGATTAGAGCCTATGCCAAGTTGCTGCTTAAAGAAAAGAAGTGTCGCCAGATAGCAAAAAATCAACTCACAATTCTTTACCATCGGATTGAAAGCATTCATCCACTTTGATAAGTTGGCATCACTAGCAAGTAAGAAGAAGCTTGTTTGTAATTATGTATGACAAGTAGGATTGCCGATGAGATGCAAAAACATTGCAAATTACTTCTGGACAGATAACCCCGACTTGCCAAAAGTTCAGTGCAAGATAATATAGTTCACAGAAATTGTTTGAATTTAAATGATTAAATTAAAATCTCCTTGTCAGTATTTTAGAAACTTTTAGAAGTAAAACTAACAAGTCGAAGCTAAAAGATTTAAAAGCCTGATATAAGTCCAGGCACTTATCCTGTCCCAAAGTAAACTTTTCCCTCTTTTCTTTCTTCTCCTTCAGAAAGTATAACATAAAACGATTAACATAAGCTTGACTGGCATACACTAAAATTGGAGTAATTGCTTAATTAGTTTGGCCTTTTCATGCTTGTTTGAGGCAATGTGTTAGTGGACTCCTTTTCTCATGTTTCGTTGAGTAAATATTGACAATTTCTATAGTTGTGTTGACAGAGAACGATAGATATTGGAAGTATGCCTTGGGTGCACTCACATATGTGAGATCAATTAGTGTAATCAACACAATCCTTATGATTAGCTCTTGTCTATATTTTATCACCGTGCCATGTGTCATTCATATGATTGATATTGAACTATGTGTATGATTGAATTTGTGTGGGATAGATTCTGGATAAGTGATCTCCCGTGCTTGATAGCTTTGCTTGGTGATAGTGGTGCCATGTTCATAGGGACCAGGTTGCCGTAGGTGTTTCAAGAAACTGAAAGTTGTTTGAGTTATAGATACCTTAGTCAAGGTTAATTGGGTTTATTGGAATGTAAACTTGTGTCTTGGTACTAAATTGTGGTCACAGACTGTGCGAATGAGATAAAGGAAGAAAAAAAGAAACAGAAATAACTGAATCACGAAAACATTATTTTATAAAGTTGTGTTAGGCAGAATTCGTCTAAACATTTCCTTTGTTAAATAACAAAATCTTGGTGATGCATGTCAGGTCTTGCTGTGAAGCGTGGAGTGGTGGAGCGGATTCAGTTGTATTTAATTGTATGCATTCTTTTCTGTAGTTCACTGCTGCTAGCCTGCTACCATCTAAGATTTCCCCTCCTCTTCCACACTTAAATTTTAACATAACTTCTCTTAAACTGTAGCAAGCCACGTCAAAATTAATGATGAAGTCTGGAATGTCTCCCGGCTTATCTATTGGTCAAGGCATCCTTCCACCATCCTTGCAAGCTGGGATGAAAACAGTCAGTGAAGCCTCTATTCAGAACCCACTGGGAATTGCCAATCCACTTGAAGTGAAGGTTCCACATAATTCTTCTCCAGACTTGACAAATAGAAACACAAATTCTCTCTCTTCTAATGAAAATGACACTTCAAGAGCTAATGTCGGCTCTTCAGATGCATCATATATCAGCCGGACAGAGAAGGTTATTAGCAATTTTCTGCAGAGCCCACTTGTGAAAGGCGAAGACAGTACAACAAATGAGCTGGTATGTGAAGATGAATACACATTTCTCACAACACTATAGGTTAAGTGTAATTTACGAGGTCTCCTTGTATTTGTTGTATATCGTGCCAAGGATGAGATTCAAAATTGTAGATGCAAATATGAGGTTGCTAATACCATATATATTAGTTTTAATTCCTGTACTTCTTTATTTGCAGTCTGAGCGTTTGGGATCTGTGAACAACCTTCTTCATATGGTAAGCTTTCATTTTGACTATTTACACCACTTATTAAGGATGTTCTTAAACAGAATATGACTTACACTGCTGAAACCTAGTAGACTTACATTGATGTTCTATGTTTATATGACATTTGAAGTATTGAAAATACATTTGCTGCATCGTAGGTGTTGAAACACCAGCAAGCGATTGATGAGCTCATGCAGGAAAATGAAAAGCTACGCGAGATACTGGTGAAAGACTTAAAAGTCTCGCCCAGTAAACTCCAAACCAGCTACTCTAGTGGAAGTAAGTTTCCAAATACTGAATGTTTCGAGTGCCGTAAAAAACAAAGGAGAAGACAATGATTGAATACGATATCTTTCTCTTTTTACATTTTTCTATTAGATGAATGAAAAGAATATCTTACATATTTGTCTACATCATCCAAGCAGAAATCAAGAAACTGACCTGCTCTTTTTGACCTTGGTGAATTTGCACCTTATTTTTTGGTTGTTGTATGAAAGCCTTTTGCTACATGCAATTAGGAAGCATGTGGATTAGCTTTACCAAAATATGTGTAGGATGCTGCTAGAAACAGATATAACTATTTAAAAAAAATTCTTTTTTGGTTTCCCAATCGTTGTCCGGTACCCACATTGGAACTTGTCTAAAATTCGAGACCTCTAGTTAAGAATAAATGACTACTTACCACCACACTGCAACCCTATTGGTGATAAATGACTACTTACCACCACACCGCAACCTTTATTGGTAACACTCAGCTATTCTTGTTTAGCTATATGTCATGCATCTCTCTCCTCCCCCTCTCTCTCTATGCTAGTGAAGAAGTTGCCCGGTGCTAATGCATGGATCTAAATTTAGTAAGTTTTTCAATTTCAATACCTTATGTGACAAGTTTAAGACTAAAGAATAATTGACTACACACGTTTTAAATTTAAACCATAAAATATATGAACTTTGAACCCTTCGGGGTGGCCCAGTGGTTTGGGCTTGAGACTTCAATGTTGGAGGTCTCAAGTTCGAAACCCCTTGCCAGCAAAAGCAAGGGGTTTGCCTTCTGGGTCGAGCTCGTCGCATCAGGCTTGCCTAGTGCGGGTTACCTCTCCTATGTGGTTTGCGAGCTATTGCATGGGAGTGGGGTTTTATCCTGTGCGTACCCAAAGGATAGTGGTTGCGGGTTTTCCTTGTCATAAAAAAATATATATATGAACTTTGAAATACCTAATTTGGGTTGGAGTACCACAAGTTAACTAATTATTTGTTACTATTTTCTGTAGATTTACGTATAATTTACAAGTGAAATCAAATTTAGAGCCCAAGTTAATGTCAAAAGTGCAAAGATGTGTATTATTTGGAGCGACAAAATAATTACTTTTATATCCTTTTTATCTCCTCTCAATTTGAGTAAGAATTATCGAACGGCCTTTTAAAAAATTATATATATCATTTATTAAAGGGCTTGATATATCCATCAACTTTGTCATCTAGAGTTGATATATTCCTTATTATGAAAGTGGCTCATATATACCCTTACCGTTATACAAATAGTTCACATATACCCCTACCGTTACAAAAGGATCTCACATATACCCCTCATCTAACGGAACTGAAAAAATTAGTTTTTTTGACTTTTAATTCTAAAAAAATTCATGTAGAGGTATATTTGATCCTTCTAGCAAAGTTCAAAGTATATTTTAATCTTTTTTATATATAAATTATTTTTTGATTATTTTTATTATCATTATTTCAGTTTTTTATTCTTATTTTATTTTTTCTTTCATTCTTTAGCGTAAAAAACAATTTAAATATAATTTTTTGCGGCTATATTATAATTTTAAACTATTTTTTTGTAGCTATATTGTAATTTAGTTTTTGTATTTGTGAAAGAAATTGGGCATCTATAATAAATTTTATCATCAAAATAATAAATTTAAATTAGTCGTTGAAATAAAAAAGTCAAAAAAATAATGTGTGAGGATGATCAAATATACCCCTATATGGATTATTATTATTTAAAAAAAAAATTAAATTAAAATTATTATTTTTCATTTCTGTTAAAGGAAAGGGGTATATGTGAGTAATTTATATAAGAATAGAGTATATATGACTTATGATCCACTTTCATAACGAGGGATATATCAAACTCTTTTTCCTTATTAAAAGATTTGAAAAATTATAGACGTATGCCATAACTTATTTAATTATATGTTATATCAATTTATATCCTTGCCTACTTAGCCTACTCTTTGTTCAACAAAAGAGAAATATAGAGACAACTTATATGTTGAAATATTTTCAGGAAATATACTTACTTTTATACATCACTTGGTATTGTTTATAATATAACCTTTTTCTTTCCTTGCAAAATGTCATTTTTTGAAATATTTTATGAATTGTAGGTTTTCAAGAAAATTCAAGGTTGCACCCAAAAAAAAATCAAGGTAACAAATAAGCCAACTCGTTCCTGAAGATTCAAAAAGAAGAAAGCCGATATAACCAAAACAAATACTATCTCTATTCCATTTTATATGATATATTTTTCTTTTTAATTTGTTTCAACAATATTATTAATATTTTATTCATTTTTTGGTCTGTGTACTCCCCCACTTATAAATTTATTTATTTTAAAAATTCTTCTTATATTTCTTAAATTTCATACTTGATCAAATTATATCACATAAATTGAAAACGAAAGAAGAATTAATTACCAGTTGAGTGATGATCAAAATGAAGTGGGGTCTACTTGAGATAAATTGTCCTGTCATTATGACATAAGTATAATGGATAACATGGTTAATTAATTGAGCAAAATCTTTCTTAAATTTCATTTCAAGTGATACTACATCGGATAAATTGATTTTGATTTTTTAAATTTCATTTCAAGTCATACTACATCACATAAATTGCGACGTGAAAGGACAAAGTGAAACAACAAAAATGAAAAAAACAACAATACTGTAAAACATATGAAAATGCAATAAAGAATACACACGGATAAAAATTATTTATAGTCTATATGACCACAATGTTGAAGGTTTAGGTAAGGCAAATGATCATCAATTTAGAAGAGGAGTGCTACACTCCCAATCAATGCCACCATAGCCATGCTACTTCCATGCATAAAAGCACTTGATGGAGAAGTTATATCTCCATCAGAAGGTCCAGGAGCAGGTCCCGATACGGGGCCTGGTCCCATGGGTGCAGGGGGAGAGGCCGGCATATCAGGTGTTGGTGATATGCTAACTGATGGACCAGGGCTCATTGTTGGAGGAAATGCCACTGGTGCTGGTGGTGACATAACCGGAGGCTTGGTGATCACCGCGGGCCCAGGGGACGGGGCTACAATGCTGGAAGGTGGCATTGAGGGTGCTTGAGCAGCAGAGAGGGATATAAATGTAAGGGAAAAAGAGAGCAATAACATGACACATGAAGGAGCCATGACTCTCTTTCACAGGAAACTCAAGAGAGGTAGTTTGTGTTCTGAGGTATTGGATTTTGAGAAACATATATATATATGTTTGAAACAAGGGCTCCATGTCCTGATTTTACTTAACAAGTCTACTCTATGACTTTTATTTGCAAAGTTATGGTTGATCACTCCTTTAATTATCTATTGTAAATGCA
>JAJOOR010028299.1:0-17747 GCA_036250505.1 Solanum acaule | reverse complement strand
TATATATCAATACAATACATCAAACAGCTCATAAGCTTCAGCAAACCAACAACATAGGCCAGTATGGCCATAACGTAGCTATACACCCCACACACTAGAGGCCACCATGATATCTATACCAAAACTAAAAGCAGGTATATATCAATACAATACATCAAACAGCTCATAAGCTTCAGCAAACCAACAACATAGGCCAGTATGGCCATAACGTAGCTATACACCCCACACACTAGAGGCCACCATGATATCTATACCAAAACTAAAAGCAGGTATATATCAATACAATACATCAAACAGCTCATAAGCTTCAGCAAACCAACAACATAGGCCAGTATGGCCATAACGTAGCTATACACCCCACACACTAGAGGCCACCATGATATCTATACCAAAACTAAAAGCAGGTATATATCAATACAATACATCAAACAGCTCATAAGCTTCAGCAAACCAACAACATAGGCCAGTATGGCCATAACGTAGCTATACACCCCACACACTAGAGGCCACCATGATATCTATACCAAAACTAAAAGCAGGTATATATCAATACAATACATCAAACAGCTCATAAGCTTCAGCAAACCAACAACATAGGCCAGTATGGCCATAACGTAGCTATACACCCCACACACTAGTCTGCAAGCCTCTAAGAGTAGTAAAGATTAGCGGGATAGGGACCCAGCCTACCCATGAAAATATATACAACAAAAAGTAACAAACCTCCCAACTCTGGAAGCTCCGGAGGAAAGGGGCTAGCCAATCGGATAAAAGTCAATCCTGCTGCTGAGGAGGTCTACTAAGTCGTCTGTCATGACCTGTATGCATGAATGTAGCGCCCCCAAGGCAATGGGGCATCAATACAAAATATTGTACAGAGTATGAAATGCAATAGACTATGAGAAGGTATCATGATATACTGGAATAATCTGATAAATAAATCAAGGATAAGATAAGTGTACTGACCTGCTCCTAAATCTAAACTTATCAAAACTAATAAAACAACCTAACCAAGCCCCCATAAGCTCGGTAGGTACAAACAACACACAAAACCACCTACTCAGGCCCTCATAAGCCTGGAAGGTGCCAATCAGCCTATATACCCCTATCGGTAGTCCTCTAGCCTCGTAGGCAGTCACATAGCCCTCTTAGGCATTAATATAGCCCCATAGGCAGCACATGGCTCTCTTAGGAATCAACATAGCTTATAGACAACTCATAGCCCTCTTAGGCAACAACATGGTCTTGTAGGAAGCACATAGCCTTCTTAGGCGTCAATATAGCCCTGTAGACAACTCATAGCACTTCTAGGCATCAATATAGCCCCGTAGGCAACTCATAGCCCTTTTAGGCATCCATATAGCCCTGTAGGCAGAACATAGCCCTTCTAGGCATAGATCACATTCCTGCAGCTCACCATAATAGCCCCAAGGGCAACAATAACAATCCAGCAGCTAAAAGCGAGCTATTTAGTTATACGCAACCTATACAAATAGCCTCTAAGTCATGTCCAACATAGGTACGCTACTACTGAATAAGAATCCTGATAAGAGAGGATTATATCCACTCGAGCAGCCAACAATCAATAATAATGGCTACAAGTATAACAACGATAACAACTCAATTACATTACTCCTAAGCTTTAAGGAAACATGCCGTAAGAATAGAATAGCCTTAACATACCTTTTCTTTGCTGAATTCACGTGACCTAACGACTTTTACTCATAACTCCCTCGATACTACAACAAGGCAGGACCAAAATCAACACACGAAGATAAAAAATACCATGACAATACGATAAAAGATATGTATTTTCCATCACAAATTGCTATTTGCTGCTTATAAAAGCTAGAGTCGATGAAAGAAGGGTCTTACCTCGATCTTAAGTTCGTAATACGCCTCAAAACCCTCAAATATATCCAAACCCTTGCTTTCCCAACAATAAAGTGTGATATGCTACAAAATTGATAAAACAAATTATACCACGATGATGAGCCCAGCGCGTAGAATAACTTTCGTCAAAAACTTAGGTCGAGAAAATCTACACTTTAGTTGATCCTAGAAATGGGTTTCTCTAATTTTGCTGGTTCTTAGCAAAAAAAATGAAAAGAAGGTTCGAAGAAGAAGATATATGTAAAGTTACACCGACCTAGGGCCCCACCTCACGTGCCTGCTTGCGCAGTCCCACAAAAACGCAAATATCTCTCTATTTTGAAGTCGCATGAACAAACGGTTTGATTTGTTGGAAACTAGACTCGTAGACCTTCAATTTCATAGTTCGTGGGCACCATAAATCTTAATATATTGGGAGAAAATGTCCGAGACATTTGACTTAAATTTCAGACAAATCTTTAAAAGGAATTTACGGTAACTTTCGCCAACTTTTATTTTGCCACTTACCTAACTTCAAAACTTGAGATACAACACTTGAACACTTAAAATATCACATAACACATCATTCTTAATTTATTACCCACCCTCCTAGTCTTTCCACGAAGATACGAGTCAATTTATACGTTTCAAAAAGTCGGGGTGTTACAAGAATGTCCCAACCCTTGGTATGAATCAGTTCAACCTATTTTAGTAGGAAAGTTCATGAGTTAGAGGAGATGGTAAGAGTAACCCCGTTCCATTCCTAGTCCATCTGTCATTCGAGGACGAATGATCCCAAGGGGGAGATATTGTAACACCTTGAAATTTTTTGAGCTAAGACTCGAACAATTCTTTGTGAGTGAATAATATTTTACCGAGAAATTTTAAATTTTCTTAGGTGTTAAGGTCACTAGATGTAGCACCCTGAGCTCCAAAAAGAACTGAAGAGAAATTCATTCAAGTCATCTGTAAGTTCTTTTTAGTTTTGGGTCAACTTCAAATGACCATAACTCTTAGCACATAAAGAGTTAGGTGGCCCCTATGGTATCAAATTGAATATCTTTGAATCCTCTTTCCAAAGCCACCGAGTTTTCTAAAATTCGAGTTTGTATGAGGGAAATATGCTCGTTTGAGTGCAGCCTCTCTAGTTAAGGCTTTTCCATCCGAATTTAAGAGAGGTATTTTGGTCTTTTCCTTACCCCCACTTAGTCTAAGCGTGAATTACCCCCAATTAAGGGTTTAAACTGAATATAATCAGTTTCATTCACCCCCAAAACGTTTAGGGCTTTAGAGATAAGATTCAAGAGGAAAAACGAAGAGTGTTCAAGATTCTTGCGAGCTTTGAGGATTTTCGCCAAGAATTTAATTCTTTCGAGGTATGTAAGTTTTCATAGTGATGGGTTTGTTCACCCTCACACCAATAATGAGTTTATTTTATGAATTCGTTCATGAGATTGAGTATATTGAGAATCTTGTTGAGTTCTTGAGGTTCTGTGATTCATTCTTTAATAATGGAGTTCTTGAGGCGAGGTTTGCGAGTGAGTGTTGTTATAGGTGGGTTTTGGTGTGAATTTCGTTGTGATTGTGTTGGGTTTATGTTTCCAAAGGAGTTTGAAGGAATTCATTCGATTCTAGATGAGTTAGGGCATGCAAGTGAGAACAAAAATTCGTTAGATTTTCTGGGTAGGGGCCTGGGGCAGCGCGCCACCCATAGTGCCAGGACTTTTGCTCTGTAGTTTAGGCCCTGGCGTGATGCGACAAGGCCTGACTTCAGTAGTTCAAGCCTTGGAGCGACGCGCCACTCTATGCGCCAGGGTCATCAGGTCCTTGTCCCATTCATTCTTTGTTCTGTATATGTTCCTTGAATTGTGTCTTCGTTCGTTCCTTGTTATTAAATATTAAAATCTTCATTAATCCTTGAGAGATCATACGTATCCAAATCATAAATCTTGAATTCAAATTCCAAATTCAAGGTAAAGTTAAGAGGAAAGTTCAAGAAACTTTTTGAGTCAAATTGTGAATCCCTTTGAATCAACTATCGTTTTAAGCTATGTTTTGAGGAGGTAAGTATGAGAATGAGAAGAGTTGTACCCATGGGTTCTATATTGTCATCTAGACCCTTGATTCGAGTCGTTCATGTCCATAATTTCGCATGCACTCTTTGAATTGAGTAATATTGAGAGGAATAGTATCTTCGAGTTTCGTATTCTTGAGTATTGAGTTCCTAATTCGTTTGAAACTATATTTCTAATTATGGGATTACTATATGTTATTAATGGAGGTCCTAGAATTGAGTCGTCATGCCTATATTTCTGCATGGACCTTATGATTCGAGCATTCTTGAGATGAGTAGTATCCCAGGTGCCATCCATGAGGGCCAACCACGGCCCATAGGTTGGACCATGGACCGTAGGTGGGTTCGTGGATTGGCCACCCAAAGAGTTTCCAAGGAAAGGAACCATGACCTGACCAATGAACCATCGGCCAGACCACGGTCCGTGGTCCAGGAGTCCGTAGGTCAGCCCAAACTCGCTATATCTATCGACGACTGTGCAGGATGACCCATCGACTAGTCCACAGTCTGTCAACCATGGTCTGTCGGTCATGGGCTGACAATTATTTTCAGGGGTAGTTGGGTCTTTTCCTAATAAATATATTCCTATACTACGTCATTTTGCCTATGTATAAGACCCTTATATAAGTATTTTCAACCCCCAAATTAGTCAATTCAATTCATATTCATAAATTACAAAAGAAGATCAAAACCTCATCTCCAAAATATTCTCTCTCTAGAAACTTGAAGAAGAAGACGAAGGATTCATCTGGGGTTTCAAGTCAAGGTCTCAATTCCTCCATTGAAGATAAGAAATTGGACTTGAGGTATGATAGTTTTCATCCATGGATTCCTTCCATCCATGGAGTTCCCAAATTCTCCTCTTTTCTAACGTAGAAATTCCTAATTTGCTAGGGTTTTCTTAAACTACAATGGATTCACTTGATTATTGATCTAAATGATTGAATTATGTTTTAATATGCATGAATTGATGAAATACTATGATTTTATGATGTTTCCCCATGAACCCATGTAAATCCCATGATTTTATGATGAAATGAGGAGTTTTATGAACTAAAGCATGAAGTGATAGAATCATATGAATTTATGATGAAATCCCTATTTTATCCTTGATTTCTAGATGTGGTGATTGAAAAAGTAAGCTTTGAACCTTGAAAGGGTAAAGTATGAGATTATGCATGTTTTTATTAAACCTATGTAAATGTTTTAAGGATGCTTTGAGAGTAAAGTATCAAGAATGATGTTGTTGTTGTGTTGTTGAAAGGACATTCTCATAAACACCTACAACCATGATGTGAAAGGTTTTCTCACCTAATAAGGATTCTAAGGTTGAAAGATTTTCTCACCTAATTGAATCAAAGACAAGGAGCTATCCTAATGAAACTAAGCTTGGATCGACAAGATGACATGCCCTTCCATGAATGATAAGAATAAGTAAGAAATAACTATTCCATGGGAATAATGCTTAGCACTAAGTGGATATTGATGTTATATGGAAGCTCTCCCATAGTAGAAGTCGGGTTTTTAGAAGCAATCTCTTGAGATGGAAGCTCTCCCGAGTAGAGGCCGGGTTCCTAGTAGAAATCTCCTTATCCCTTAAACTATGTGCCCCTGTAGGATGATTAGCTAGTGGATCCACTTAAGCTAGAAGTTCATGGTCTTTACCTTGTAAAATAGGACAACCCTTTTTGGTGTGGGAGACACCGGGGGATCATGTTATAACTCACATGGTCTCTATGTCGGTTAAGGCTAATCCCACAATAGTATGAATAATGAAATAAGGTTACTTTAAGAAGTATCACATATGAGTTCAAAGGTTTTAAAGATGATGTTAGCTTGCATTGACCATGGTTTTATGACTTATGTTCTCTTACCTTCTTATATCATGTCTAGTTTGGTCAATTGCATGTCATGAAATGAAATGTCCCTTTTTGCATGTTTTAAATGTTTTATGCACGGCTATCATACTTGGTACATTGTTTTGTACTAACACATACTCTTGCCTACATTTTTCCTAAATGTAGGGTCCGACAATCAAGGTTATCGGTATCGTGGCTACAGGTTGACTTGAGATATTTTTGAGCTTTGGTCAGTCCCCATGGCTTCGAGGATGGATTTTCATTGTTTAATTTCTACTCTGTATTTATCTTTTGGACATGATGTATGGGCTAGGCCCAGTTTCATTCTATTGTATTAAATGGCCATGATGAGACAAGATGTCTAGACTTTCGCTTTTCTTTTATAAAATGTTTGGACTTGGACTATTGTTTTACTCTTATTGTTCTATTTGTTATGTTATGAGAGCTAAGTGGCTTGTGTGGAGTCCTTTGGTGTTCTATACGCGATGTTACATCTAGGGTGTACCCCTGGGTCGTGACATTGAGTCCTTGAGTTTTGGAGTTATTGAGTTCTATCTATGGTTATTGAAACCCTTGAATTGAGTCGTTCACATCCATAATTTGGCATGAACCCTATTTTGAGAAGTCTTTTACAATTATTTATAAGTTGTTTAAACACTTGAGTATATGAGTATAAGGATGAGGAGAGTTGAGACTCATGTTTTCAAAATGAATATAAGGGAACTAAGTATTCCTAAGTGTAAATGTTTTACATTTAAATACGAGAGGGAACCTTGATTTCCAAATGAGTTCATGGGGAGTTTTTGGGATTAATCTCTTTTAA
Organism: Solanum acaule; assembly: GCA_036250505.1. Lineage (NCBI taxonomy): Eukaryota > Viridiplantae > Streptophyta > Magnoliopsida > Solanales > Solanaceae > Solanum > Solanum acaule. The sequence goes on along the minus strand of JAJOOR010028299.1, from coordinate 11,119 downwards.
GAGAACCTTTTGAGTAATAATCTCAAAGTTTGAGGATGAGGAAATGTTTTTAAGCATATGATCATGAGTTATATTATTGGGAGTAGTATTGAGCACCGATATGAGTCCTTCGAGGTTCTATACACGATGTTACATCTAGGGTGTACCTTTGGGTCGTGATATTGAGTCCTTGAGTTTTGGAGTTATTGAGTTCTATATATGGTTATTGAAACCCTTGAATTGAGTCGTTCACATCCATAATTTGGCATGAACCCTATTTTGAGAAGTCTTTTACAATTATTTATAAGTTATTTAAACACTTGAGTAAATGAGTATGAGGATGAGGAGAGTTGAGACTCATGTGTTCAAAATGAATATAAGGGAACTAAGTATTCCCAAGTGTAAATGTTTTACATTTAAATACGAGAGGAACCTTGATTTCCAAATGAGTTCATGAGGAGTTTTTGAGATTAATCTCTTTTAAGAGAACCTTTTGAGTAATAATCTCAAAGTTTGAGGATGAGGAAATGTTTTTAAGCATGTGATCATGAGTTATATTATTGGGTGTAGTATTGAGCACCGATATGGGGACGAGTTCAGACAAAGTCCTTATAAACCATGTATGCCAACATGGGTAAAGAGTCATACTTTTTAGATGATTCCTTATAACTTTTTATGTATAGCTTAGTGGATCCACTTAGTTGAGGATGTCCTATACTCCGGCAAGGTATAAGACAGTTCTGGTAGTGTGGGCGAGACATTGTAAAATCACGTTGCTCATAGTGATGGTTGTCTGTTAGGGAATCTCCCAAATATGAGTAAAAGATTTTATTATTGTATTTTATATACATTTAAGTTATTATCTGTTGTGTTAAAAGTTTCATGTATATGGTATGTTTTATTGTTGCTTTCATTTTTAGTTGAGTATCCTTGAGTTTGAGTTGAGTATCTTGAGTTTGAGTTTAGTATCCTGAGTTGAGTTGTGTTGAGTATCCTGAGTTGAGTTGAGTATCCTTGAGTTGATTTGAGTATCCTTGAGTTGAGTTGAGCATTCTTAAATCATATTGAGTCAAGACGAGGTAAATATGTCTTCCCTTTTATTAGATCTAGCTTATACTTATGTTGCAAAGTTCCCCTTACATGCTCGTACATTCCATGTACTGACTCAATTTGGCCTACATTGTTTCATGATATAGATACAGGTATTCAGGATCATCAACAAGCATTTCGTTGAGGTCATGTGATAGTCCAATCTTCTTTTGTGAGCCGTCTTATATTCCGGAGGACTTCACCTTTACCTTACAATTAGTAGCTTTGAGATGTCCTGGTTCTTGTCCTAATATCCTTCTGTAATAGTAGAGGCTTCATAGATAGACATAGTTGAGGATTTTTCTGTATTTACTTTCTTTTGAGTTGTTTTACAAACTCTGATTAATATATGTTGAGTATTATTCAGACTTTTTAAGGTTAAGTATTCGAGTTCAATGAATTTAAATTTAGTTTTAAGCTTATGTATGCTTGAGTTAGTTTTCCGCTTGTAGTCATCGAGGATGAGGGTTCACTTGTGGACCAACAATGGTTCTCGAGTGCCGACCACGTTCAGGGTGTAAACTCGGGTCGTGACAAGTTACTAATATTTATGGATTGTAAACTTTATTGGACCATTCAAAATTCTAAGTCTCAAACATGAAATGATATGTTAAAATATAAAATATATGAAAAACATAACAAATATTTATAAATTATATCAAAGCAAATACTTTTATGTATAAAATTCATTGGGTTAGATACTAGATTACGATCGCCTAAACCTAGTATTGGATGAGGTGTAGTTGAGAGTTTATCAACCACTCAATATGAAAATTTCACTATGAGAGTGGGTGAAACCATTCAAGTAATGCATACTAGGTTTACCTCCATAACCAATACGATTAGGTTCTTAGGAGAACCTATTTACTCAAGTAAGTATGTTAGGAATGTACTAAAAATCCTTTAAAAGTCCAGCGAGAGAAAGGTTTATGCTATCACAAAAGTAAGGGATCTGAAGACCCTTACAATGGATTAGTTTAATGGTAATCTTCAAACTTACGTGTTGAGCAAGAAACAAGATCATTACAAGAAGGAAGTGAAGAAAGATATATCTCTATCGCTTAAAGTTTCTCAAAGTGATCCCTATGAAGACGATGAGGATATGGCCAACCTGAATCGGAAATTTCAAAAGATTATGAGAAAGCATGGTGGATTTATGAAGAAGGCTAACTCCACCAAGTCAGTAAATCCAACTGATTGGTGTCATTAGTATGGAAAACCAAGGAATTTTATCACAAGCTAGAGTACAAATAATATGTTTAAGCTGGAGGAGACAAAAAGAATCAAAGGAACAACATCCCAGATAAGTTAGAAAGAAGAGTAGTTGCTGATTATGTAGTGAATAAAGGTCTTACTGTTTGGGGAAACTCCGCAACTTAGTTAGAATGATCTGAACAACAAGAGGATGCATCTATGCTTGTTCTAAAGGATGATGGAGATGTCTTTGAATTAATGGCTAAATCTGAAGATGAGGGTGTTGGTGAAGAGGTAACTCTTCTTGATTTTACAAAATATCTAAATGGGTACTCCATTAAACAAAATAGAAGTCTAGATGGTCTTTTCATTGACTCAATCGGTGAGTTTACCACTGAAAATATTTTTTTGAACAACACTCTACAATTTTTTCTAGATGAAATTTTTTCTTTAATTACTCAGATGTCTGAAATGGAGGAACAAATGGTAGTTCTAGAAGCTGAAAATCAAGAATTGAAAGAGAAGTTAAAATGGGTGCGTAAGGGTAATTGAAAGTGAAAAGGTGAGGCTAGCTGTTTGCAGCTTGAACTTGAAAATAGGTGTGTGGTTACAACAATTACATCTAGAGATTTGATCTTGACAACAAAATGGTGCAAGAATATGTATATAGCTAATATAAATACTACTTGTAGTGATAATATCAGTGGCATTAATATTTAATGTGAAAATATTGATATCTGGCGCATAAGACTTAACCATTTAAGTTCTTCTTTTTGAACAACCTTGTGTCAAAGAACCTGATCTGTGGATTGCTAACGATTAAATTTTGCAGATGACAAAGCTTGTGATATATGTTTCAAGGGAAAGAAAGCCACACCCTCTTTAAAACAAAAGAGGTAGGTAAGCATTGCAAGGCCACATGAACTACTCCATATGGATCTTTCTGGTCCCGTAAAGATTCAGAGTAGAGGCTGAAAGTAGTACATCTTTTTGATTGTAGATGGATTTTCAAGATTCATCACGATAATGTTTCTGAAGTCCAAGGATGAAATTTATTATGTACTGATAATATTTTCCAAGATGATTCAGATGAAGCTAACCAACAAGAATGCAGGTATGAGGTCGGATCATGCACATAGTTTTAAAATACCAATGTTGAGAGCTTCTATGCTGAACATGGAATTCATCATAGCTTTTCAGTACCCAAAACCCCTCAAAAAATGGTGTAGTGGAATGGAAGAACAAATACTTTGTTTATAATGATAGGACCGTGTTGATAGATTATGACATTCAAAAGAATTTCTAGGCTGAAGCAGTAATCACTAGATGTTTTGTTATCAATATAGAAATCTCACGTAAGTATGGAGAAATCAAGGATTGTATTGATGATTATAATGTTGAGTTACAAGCTCCTTATATAAGAGAAGAGTCCTATTCTAGTTATACTAGGAATCCTACTACAACACAATTATTTACACAAGTAGTATTATATTATAACTCAAATACCTTATCCTAGTCGACTTTTACAATATACAGTAGCTTAGTCGTACATAACTTAGGATTTAGTAGTCTAGTCCTAGTATGCCTCTAACTCTAACTCGTCATCCTACTTCGATGGACCTGTTCCTTCGACATGTTCCATCAGTCTTCAAGCTTCCTTCAACACTTTACCTCAAGCTAGTGAGTGGAGGACCTATAACTCCTAGCTTTCTACGAAAACCAGAAAAAACTTTGTTAAGGCTTTGGCATGAATATTAGCTAGCTGATCCTTAGACTTCACAAACTATGTAAGAAGTTGTCCCCTGGCAACTTTCTCACGAACAAAATGATAGTCCATTTCAACATGTTTGGTTCTAGCATTCATAACTGGATTAACCGTCATTTACAAGGCACTCATGTTATCATAATACAACGTAGGAACAGATCAAAGGAACACTCCAAGGTCATGAAGAAGATTCAAAATCCAAGTCATTTCTGCGACAGTGGAGTCTAGTGCTCTATACTCAGCTTCAACACTCGATCAGGCTATTGTGGTCTATTTCTTGGAGGTCCAAGAAATAAAATTTGCACCTAGGTAGATGCTATAGCCTGTAGTTGATCTCCTTGTGGTGGTACAACCTCCCCAATCAGCATCTGAGTAGCCATATAACCTACATGGTGATTGTGAAATAATTTTGAGTCCAAAGTGTAGAGTACCTTTGATGTACCTAAGAATGCTTTTTACCCCTTGAAGATGTTCAATGTTTGAGCTTTGCATAAACTAGCCTACTAGATTCACAACATGATTGATATCAGGTCTTGTGAGGGTCAAATACTGAAGGCTCCGTACTATCATTTTGTACAAGGAGGCATCTACAAGACTTCCCACAGCTTCATGCAGACCATGTTTTTGAGCCAAAGGAGTGTCTATAGCCTTTGCCAAAGTCATCTCTATCTTGGCCATCAACTTAGCAACATGCTTGCTTTGATTTAAGTGAATTCCTCCTTCGAAATACTTCACCTCAACTCCTAGAAAGAAGTGTAAAGGGCCAAGATCTTTCATAGAAAACTCCTTCCCAAGTTGTAGAACCAACTCTGAGACATGAGATGAATTACTTCCTGTGACAATAAAATCATCCACATATAACAAGAGAAATATTTTGCCTTTGTGAGTTTGCAAAGTAAATAAGAAAGGGTCCGCTTTACTACAAATGAAACCAAGGTGTAAAAGATGCATGCTAAAGCTATCAAACTAGGCTCTTGGTGCTTATTTAAGACCATACAATGCCTTTTTATGTATACACACATGTTGAAGATACTGGGGATCAATTAAACCAGGAGGTTGACTCATGTATACCTCCTCTTGTAGGAAGCCATGGAGAAATGCATTTTTGACATCTAGTTGTCTAACTTCCCACTTTGAACTGACAACAATGGATAGAACTACCATAATAGTTGTGGCTTTAACCACATGACTAAATGTTTCTTCAAAATCTACCCCTTCAAGCTGCGAGAATCCCCTTGCCACAAGTCTAGCCTTGTATCTATCTACTGTCCCGTTAACTTTTAATTTAGTCTTGAACACCCATTTTGAGCCAACCAAGTTTATACCAAGAGATTTGGGCACCAAAATCCATGTCTTATTAGTATGTAAAGCATCAATTTCTTCGTGCATTGCTGCAAGCCAATGAGGTGACCTTAGTGCTTCCTTAGTAGTATTTGGTACTCTCAACATTTCTGTGCTGCTGCGAGCAACAAGTGACAAGTGATGTTCATTTGCCTTGTGCCTGGTGATCATATGATGCCCTTGTGGTGCAGGAAGTACCTCAACTGGTACATCAACCAAAGTAGTTGACTGGAGTGTAGCATTGTTAGGTTGATGGTCAACTGGTATATCAACTAAAGTAGTTGTTTGATGATGTTCATTGGCTGGACCTGTAAGTTCAACCTATTGCTCACTGCTACTAGCATATCCAAAATCTACAACTGGAGTTTCAATACTACTGTATGGATCATCACCTTCAACCTGTTCCTCATCATATGATCCTGTGCCTGAGAGGTCAATAGTACTCTCATCATCAAGGTGTATATGAGTTGTAGCAGCATATCACTATTAATGTGTGGACTCATAGCATGTACTTTTCCTGTATCAGAATTATCATGTGCATGCAGTTTAGAGAAAGGTTCAACAAAGGTAGTAAGATGAGGTGAGACATCAATCTTAGTTTGAGATTGCTTTGGAGACACATAGGGTAATGGGTTTTCATCAAACACAACATGTTTGGATATGTAAACCCTTCTTGTAGAGGGATGATATCATCTATATACTTTGTGTAAGCTGCTGTACCCTATGAACACACAAGGGTAGGTCTTTGGACTGAACTTGTTACTACCTTTGATATATGAAAAACATCTACACCCAAACACTTTTAGGCTGTTGTAATCTGGTTGTTCCCTATACAACTTAACAAATGGAGTCACCATATTTAGGACTGAGGAAGGCAGTCTATTGAAGAGGAATACTACAATGAGGAAAGTCTTAACCCAAAGAAACAAAGGTAGGTTAGCATGAAGTAGTAGAGTTAAGCCAGTCTCCACAATATTCATATGTTTTCTCTCTGCAACTCCATTTTGTTCAGGTGTGTTAGGACATGAAATATGTCTCACAATGACACAATCTTCCAAATTCTTAATGAAGTCTGTTTGGATAAACTCACCACCTCCATCACACTGAAACATCTTAATCTCTTTAGAAAATTATTTTTCCACCATTTTCTGGAATTTCAGAAAGACCTTAAAGAATTCAGATTTCTTTTTTAGTGGATAAATCCATATATATCTTGTGTGATTATCAACAAAAATGACATAATATTTCATATGTTGGGAAGATTCGAAAGGAGCAGGTCCCCATAAGTCACAATGAATTTTCAATAAAGGTTCTTTCTCAAACCAAATGGAAGTTTACAACTATTTCCCAACTGACAACTAGAACAAACAGTAGGCACCTTATTCCAACTACTAATATTTATGCAACTATTACTACTTAAATTTTTTAAATACTTCAAACTAGGGTGTCCTAAGCTAGTGTGCCACATGCTGTCTGACGTGTTCCAATCGTGTGCAGCAGTTAAAGCATAGAGATTGTTATCTTTCAAAGCATAGAGTCCATTCCTTTTAGATCCTTTGGCCAACAATGTCCTTGTCCTCTTGTCCTTTACAACAAAGTCAGTTTCATCAAATTCAAGAGTGCAACAATTATCCTTTGCAAGCTTACTAACTGAGAGTAAATTTTTATTGATCTTAGGAACTACAAGAACTTCTTTTAACTTTAGACCTGTTCCAGATATATTCCCAACATGTGTTATGTCTAACTTTGATCCATTCCCAACAATGATTTTATCTGGTCCTTTGTAGTGTTTAAGACCAGTTAAGATACCTGAGTTATGTGTCATATGGCTACTTGCTCTTGAGTCCACATACAAGGTGTCATCCTTAGTGTTTTGTAGATTAGTAGCAGCCAATGCTTGTGGCAGCTCATCTGTGGCTTGGTAAGAGTAATCCCATCTGTAAAAACACTTAAGAGAAGTATTGCTATTTCTACCACAAATTTGACATGCATCAGTGTTATTCCTCTTATGACTTCCACTTAAAGGACTGTTCTGAGGACCTGGTCCGTTTCTGCTGTTATAAGAACCTGTTCCTTGCCCAGCAGGCTTGAAGCCTCTTCCTCTAGAATTGAAGTTATTGTTTTCTCTTCTTTGAGAGTAGTTTCCTCTTCCCCTGGCTCTTTGGGCAGAGAATGCCATGTTATGGTTTTGTTGGGGAACTTCTTCTTCATCCTCCCTCATATCAAAACCCCTGAGAGCCTTAACAAACTGATTAAGTGTAGGATATAATGCCTTACCTAGCATGACAATCCTGAAGGTCTTGTACGTATGACCTAGTCCTTTAGAAAAATTAATCACTTTGCTATCTTCATCTACAGGCTTGTGAATGGATGAAAGTCATTCATATATGCCTTTGAATTCCTTAATGTATTCGTCAATTATTTTGGTTCCTAGCTTCACACTTTGTAGTTGTTGCTTGAGCTGGAACTCTTTATCTTTTGTTTCTTGAAGATAAGCTTTTTCCAAGCATTCCCACATCTCCTTGGCAGTTGAACAACCTACAATCAGGTACATGCTTTCTTCTGTCAAGGTTCCTGAGATCCAACTCCTTAGTAACACATCCTTCTCTTCTCAGTCATCAACAATGTTGCTGTCTTCTGCACCCTTCTCGCCTGCTAAAGTTTTGGCAGTAGTCTGTCCAGTGAAACAGGTACCTTTAGGTGGTTCTATGATGAGGTAGGCTAATCTCATCACTTGAATCAACTGAGACATTTGTGTCCTCCATATATGATAGCTCGTTGGCTTAAGTTTAATGGAGCAGGATGAAATAAGATGATGAAGTGAAGAGGTCGAAAGAGTGTTGGTAGAAGGGGCCATTGCGGTTTGATAATGTGGTTGTTTTGGTTTTGATCTGATACGTTAAAGAGTGGAAAAACTTTATTGCTCTGATACCATGTATAAATCTCACGTAAGTATGGAGATATCAAGGATTGTATCGATGATTATAATGTTGAGTTACAAGCTCCTTATATAGGAGAAGAGTCCTATTCTAGTTATACTAGGAATCCTACTACAACACAATTATTTACATGAGTAGTATTATATTATAAATCAAGTACCTTATCCTAGTTAACTCCTACAATATACAGTAGCTTAGTCGTACATAACTTAGGATTTAGTAGTCTAGTTCTAGTATGACTCTAACTCTAACTCTTCAGCCTGCTTCGATGGACCTGTTCCTTCGACATGTTCCATCAGTCGTCAAGATTCCTTTAACAATCAATAGGTGTTTTATCATGTTAAATCTCAACAAAAATCCTTATAAGTTACTGAACAATCTATAGTGAAAATGGAGTTATGCCTGGGCTTTTGGTAGTAAATGTTTTGTTCTTAACAATAGAAAAGATGATCTAGGGAAATTTGATTCCAAAAGTGATGAAGGGGTGTTTGTAGGATATTTATTGTCCAGAGAGGCATATATAGTCTATAACAAATGGATTTTGTATTGAAGAAAGTGTCCATGTCATCTTTTAAAAGTCAATAGGAATTTAAGATCTGAAAAAAGATGATTCTGAGATTGAAGAGCTGCTTTAGATTTCGGGGGATAGTCTATATGAAGGAACTGTTGAGGAAAGTCCAATTCAAGAAGCAAATAATCTTGAAGAATCTAATGAAGATAATGAATTTGAGAATGGAGCTGGTCTGCAAGACAATGCTAAGAAGAATGATTTAGCTCAGCCTAAGGTCAAAAATTGAGAAAATAAAGGTGTAGGAGTAGATCAAGCTCTGTAGTTGAGGAGAAATCTGGGTTGAAAGCACGAGTAATCTCATCTTCTAGATAATCTCATCTTCTAGATAATCTCATCTCCCTTTTGGATTCTGGAATACATACTAGATCCAGAACAATAAATGTAGTTTAATTCTCAACATTCATATCTACCATTGAGCCAAAAAATGACAAGGATGTCTTAAAATATGTTGACTAGATTAGGTTAACTCTATGCAGGAAGAACTAGATCATTTTGAACAAAGCAAGGTATGTCACTTGGTTATTAGACCATCTCGCAGAACTATCATACGGATAAAGTGATTGTACAATAAAAACATGATAAACATTGTGTAATTACAATCAACAAATCAAGACTGGTGGTACATGGATATAACCAAGAGAAAGGCATTGACTATGATGAGAATTTTACCCATGTGGCAAGAATGGAGGCTATAATGATATTTATTGCATTTGCATCCTTCATTCGTTTCAAACTTTATCAGATCGATGTGAAGAGTGCTTTTTAAAATTTTTGTCATAAGGAGGAAGCATGTATCAAGCAACCACTAGGGTTTGAAGATGTTTATCAACCAAATCATGTGCTAAAATTGGACAAAATCTTGATGGACAAATATAGGCTCCTAGAGCATGGTGTGAAAGGTTCTCGAAGTTTATTTTGACAATTGACTTAAAAGAGAAAAATCGACATCACTCTCTTCTTAATGTCACAAGAAAAGGATTTGTTCATTTTTCAAGTTTATGCCGATAACATTATCTTTGAAGCAATATCAGACCCTCTGTGTGAAGAATTTTCTGCACTCCTTAGCAATAAGTTTGAAATGAGCATGATGAGAGAATTATGTTTCTTCGTGGGGTTACACATCAAGAAAATCACATATGTAACTTCCATATGTCCTGAAAAAGATATCAAGAAGTTGTTGAAGAAGTTTCATATGGTTGATGCCAAAGTATTTGACACTTCTTTGGGCACAAACTCAAAACTTGATGCAGAAAGACGTGATCCAAATACGAATAAGACTATGTACATATGAATAATTAGCTCTGTACTCTATCTGACTTCCAACATACCCGACATTGAGTTCAATGTTAGGATGTTTTCAAGATTCCAAGCTTGTTTAAAAGAATCATATTTGAAAGCCGCTAAGAGGATCATGATATAGTTAAAGAAAATAGGGATACAGTCCTAATCTATCCATTAGGATATTCCTTTGATCTAGTTGAGTATGCTTATACACATTATATAGGGTACCTAGTTGATAGAAAGAATACCTTATTAACGACTCATTTTTTAGGATCATTACTCATTTCCTAGGGAAAAAAGTCAGTGGCTTTTTAAATAGCTAAGGCAAGGTATATAGCTGTTGCATCTTATTGTGCATAACTCCTGTGGATTAAGCAATTACTTCATGATTTTGGAATGTTTAATAACACTATCCCTCACTTGTGTGACATCACCAGTGCTCTCAATGTGACGAAAAATCTAGTGCAACAAAAAACAACTAAGCATATTATTGTGAGACATCATTTTCTAAGGGATAATGTATAGAATTGTAACATCTGTATGCAATTTTGCAAAACTAAATATCAAATTATAGACATTTTTTCAAAGGCTCTGAGTAGGGAGCAATTTGAGAAGAATTGACTGATGTTGGGGATGATGAAACTTGACAAAGTTGATCCTGACAAATGCAGTCACCCTCTTATTGACTATGTGTAGGGAGTAGATATCCATGTTAATTTTGATGTTTTTTTGGTAAATAAAGTTTCATACCTTTTGTAGGTATACACACATGGTGGATGTGCTGAAGAAAAGAGAGGACATGAAAGATATATGAGTAAATCACATTCATAATTTGGAGAGGGACCTGGTCATGTCTCATAGTTTAGCGTTCTTAAATCTACGTCTAAATTATTTGTGAGAACCATTATAACTTCCACGTGTCACTCATCCAGTTTTTTTTTTTTTTTTTTTTTTTTTTTT
>JAJOOR010028298.1:0-19777 GCA_036250505.1 Solanum acaule | reverse complement strand
TTTTATCTTTATCATAAGCAAAGAACCACCCCCCCCCCCCCATTTTAATTATGATCTCAAAAAAAAAATTCAAGTATTTGAAAATAGTTTTTCCACATATTTTTTTTCTCATGCTATCAAAGTGTCATTGGTAATATGAAATCATATGATTTGCAGATCTTTTTCCAAAAACATACATGATAAATATCAAAACCGTTAACTTTTAGAAACTATTTTCCTACTTAGATAAATAATTAGAAGGTTACCTAGTGTAATCTTTAACCGAAATAATACCACCAATTCTTCTAGTACATTTTCACTTCGACCTTGCTAAACAAAACACTAAATTCTGGAGAAGTAATACATTAATCTTTTACTTCCATGATATGTTTCTCTCAATCAGTAGAATACAAGAAATACCAATAGTATAATAATTTCCTTAAGAGGATACTGTGCATTTAGTGGGCTCGATTTTCTTTCTTAAAATATTTTTATGTTGTTTCTAATTTGTTTCTGGTTCTATTTTCTCTACTAGTTTTAATTTTCTAGTTTTGAAAATACTCTTTAAACTTTGTTGTTTCTTAACAAGTTTTTCAAAGTTTTGTTCTAAGTATCTTAGGAATACAAGATGAACAACAACAACTACGTACTAAAAGTAAACTAAAGACAGGAGTCCTCCAAAAGCTAGGACACCTCACCAAAAGCTAACGACTGACTGTCATTGGTGCAATAGATGGGTATGGTACTGCGCACCAATGACTTTTTTCAAGAGGGAAATTTTTAATTTTTTAAACTTTTTTTCTTTTAATTATTTACGTAGGGCGGATTCAAAATTTTAAGCTCTTATTATTGGTTCAATATAGGTGCAATGCAATCAAACTCTAATGAATTCTAGATCTAGAGTTGCGGCTTCTTCCTTCTCTAAAATTGATATTTTTTTACAAATTAAATTCAGATGATCAAGTTATTTATGAGTTGTCTAATATTTAAGACTCTAAGTAGACCAATAAATTAGTACAGCCTATTTAATTAAAACACTAAATTCGTATGTCATATCATAATTCCATTAAAAATATAAATCGGTTTTAACTGTACATGACAATTTAAATTCAACTTTTGAAAGAAGACATTTTAATCCAAAAAATTATGTCAAGAACCATTAGGTCCAATTTTTATTTTTTTAAAAAAGAATAAATTTAAATTATTCTCAATCCGTTAAATTTTCTTTAAAACTTTTTCCCCATTTTCACTCAATGTGTTCACGAAAAAAAAAAGGAAACCATTTTCATTTAAAATCTCTGGAAGCAACAGACCTAAGTTATTTATTGTACATTATATTTGTACTGCCAATCTTTATTAGACTGGGTCTTCTGAAATTATAAGACAATACTTAAAAAGATGTCTTTAAATTTGGCATAAATAATATATTTAAATTGTTACTTTAATCGTTAATTTCTTTTAAATTTGCTATTTGATAGTCTTATCCTCTTGATACTTATGTGATAAAAAGCATAACTACACTCTCTTTTAGATGCGTAGGGATAAATAAAAATAAAAAATCAACACTCAAGTAAGTACACACTACATAAAAAATGACCATGAGCGGCAATTAATTCTTAATTGCCGCTAAATATGTATTTTTAGCAGCAATTAGCACTCTTTGTATATGTTCCTAAAGCCTTTAGCGACATTGGTTCTAATGGCACTTCACTAATGCTGATAAAGACTTTAGCACTCTTTATTAATGTCAATATTTATTGCCGCTAAGAGTTGTTTTTGTTGTAGTGACACCTTTTTGGCATACGTGGTCTTCAAACATCTTCCACACGCCTCTAGTAAGTGAAGTCACGGAGTGTGCCACGTAAGCCAAAAGGTGTACAAAATTTCAAAAAATTAAGTTCAGAGGGGAGGGAGGTAATAGGACGTTAGTGTAGTGTCTCTGAGATTTCGACCATAGTTCTTGTGCCTTACATAGTCATATAGAATGATTATGTTAGCGCTTTATCCCCCAATTTTTAATCATCATATATATGGTCATATACTGAGTCATCTTTGTTAGGAAGCACTTTATCCCTCAATGTGAGACTTTTCGGAGCGAATCAGCATTTAGTCGGGCACCAATATGGGTACTGGACACCGGACGGAAAACAAAAAAAAAGACTATCCGTTTCAATAACACATATTTTTTCTTTGAAAATCTGATAAATTCACGATTAACTAATTGATTATAAAATTACAGTTATAATTAATTGATTAAATTGAGAATTAAATTCAAACACAAATATTGAATTATAATTTTCTATATCATTTGTTTTCTTCAATGATCTACCTTTTGCACTATTTAATTTGTTCATCTTTTTTTTTCTTTTTTTTTTTATGTTATTGTCTTGTTTATCTTGCAATTTTACTTTGGTTATACTTTTTTTAGCTAATGGTTTATTATAAATAACCTTATTATCCCACAAAAATAGGAACAAGGTTTTTGTATATTTTACCTTTCTCACCTCCTCACTTATAAGATTATACTTAATATATTAATAACTTTGATCCTACTTGTATTGGAAGTGTTTTATTAAGAAAATATATTTTGGACTGGTTTAGAAAGTCGCCACTTAATTTTTAAGAAAAATCAAGAAAACTATTTTTTTTCCACTAGACTAAAACAGGAATCTAGTGAAAATATTAAAGGGGTTCGAGGTTCATATTAGTGTTCTAGGAAGGATTTTAAAACATCTAGAACACCCGCTAATGCGATTATCCGGCAATTAATTATTTGGCTAAAATAATTTGACTTAATTTGATATGAACAATTTTATAGTTAGAACCATTTTAAGGGAGAAAAAATATTGAAATATTATCTAAGTGAAAGTATTTTGTAAAATTATTTATTTATTTATATTTTTTAAGTCAAGTAAAAGACGAATAATTTAATTAAATAATTAATTCAAAATTGGTGTCTTTTGGGGATTTGAAATTTTGAAACCTTAACATTAATTTTTAACAAATAAGCACATAATATCAGTCAAGTAAATAGGGAAAGAAAAATTGGGCCCAAGTCTGGAGCTGTCCGCCTGGGCCAGTACTTGGGCCTAAAATATGTTTTTTGGGCCTTTGGCCCAACACTTGGTACATGTCCTAAACTAACACAATAATAATCAAGATAAATGGGCTTTTGGCCCAATAATTACAAAATTACAAAAAAAGCTGAAAATTCAAGGCCCTTTTTGCCCGTTTTCAATGCATTTATACACAATATACAACTGATGTATATCGTTGTATCACGCTGTATATCAGTGTATTTTCGGCTCTCGGGAACTGTAATTTTACTTCTAAGCCCGTATTTCTGCTTCCCTTGCCCGAACACGGGTGAGGCTGACTCGAGACAACTCAAGGATATGCAATGAGGTGTCCAAAATGGACTCGGAGTGGTGTCACATGCAATAAGAAAAGACAAAAGATTAATAACTTACTAATGCTCCATCCAATCAAACATAAAGCATCGGTAGAGAGCTTTAAGACTTAAATACTCATGAATTATACATATACCAAGGGGCAAATGATGCTCCCGTAATTATTACTAGCAGGAGACTAAATAAAATGAGAGAAAAATAAAATAAAATCTCCAACACATGATAAGCACTTAGACATACACAAATGAACATTAGTAGGGAAGTAAGTTGCAAGGCAAACAAAATAACGAAAGCAAGATTCTTGGAGAAAGAGAAGACGAAAAATATTATCTAATTCTCAAACAACAACTACAAAAGGAAGTTCAATGGTATAATTTCATCAAAAAAGGGAGTAGCAAGTCATTTAGTACTAATTTGAAGGCAAACACTAACTTTCTCAAATAACTAGCAATTAAACACGTAAACTTGACATAGTTTCCTAGTCGAATGCTTCCTTTCTAAACAACAACAATATATATATAAAACGAAATTCACACTTTATGACAAACTCATCAGTCTAAAACAATGTTGCTCCAAAATATGACTTTTAGCTAAAAGGAAATCGAATTAGACTACTAATCTAGAACTAGACCCAAATAAGTAAACATGTACATGGATAAAATGCTGAAAAAATCAAAATAAACAAAACTAAGGTCCAACACTAAACTGAAGCAGTAGGAACATTCATATATATTAAGAAAAAAAAAACTGTCAAGTAGTAGCCATATTTTGAAATGTAGATGGGCTTTAGCAAGGAAGAAGAAAACATTTTCCGTGGGGCCTTTTCAACTTAAATAAGAACAACAAAGTGGAATAGGGAGATCTAAAAATGCCACTACTGTATAACGAAGAAAACGAACACACAATGAGAAACAACCAATCGGAAATCGAACATTTTGGACCATAACCAGAAGCAAGGCTAAAGCGACATGAAGAAACAAGAAGCTTACTTATAACAAGGTGCTGGATATTTTGACATTAGAGATGTAAAACCAAAGAGACGCAGACATTAAATTGATCAAACGAGAATAGAGACTAGACTCAACAAGAAATCTGACCTGGCTAAGAAACCACCGCAACGAAATCGAAATAGCAAAGAAAGCAGTCCAAACACAAGTAAAGAGATGGAACACAATATACAGAGCCAGCATATTGGAAAGCACGATTGAATGAATAAAGGACCATTTTAAGCAAACCAGCATAGATTCGACTCACTCGCAAAACGAAATTAAGCCATATCGAAACTAAGAAACAACTTTAGAAAAGCAGTTCACTGCCTCATTTACAAAACTCGTAACCTTCTTAATTCTAAAATGAGCAAAGAAAAGCTAAAGCGTAAAGAAAATCATTTTACCTCTTTCGGAGCAGCGAGCTGAGACAGCACGAGCAGAGAAGCAGCTACTTCTACCAACGACGGAACTACGACAAACTCAGACGAACAATGAACAAACAAGAAACTCCTTCGCGCCTATTTGCTGTACTCGAAATAAACTATAGTGTAGACTGACTATATTTCTATTCCTTTCTCTATATATTTTTTGACTATTTTTCCTAACTTTTTTCAATTTTTCTCTCCAAATGTTTTATACAAGTCTTTGACCAGTAGCTTTGTGCTCCTCTCAAATTCCAACTAAAATCTCCCCTCCCCCAACAATGAATAAAGAGGTGGTTTAAATAAGAGGAAAATAGGGCACGATTTTTTTTTGGGGGTGAAAGATCGGATGAGAAAGGGACCATTTCGAAAATTCAAAATCCAAATCCTTTCACCATTTCGGACACACACTTTTTCCCTGAAGTTTCAACCCTTTCCGGAAGAGGAAAGGGCGAATTGGCGCTCCAGATCAAAGCATTGTCCTTGGGCGTCGACGTGGCATGATCTCGCGGCCACAGGGACAAATTCCGCGTGCTAGCAAGTGCTGGAAATGTACTGCTGGAACAGTACTGGGTTTGCAGTAAAGAAGATGAAGTTGCGGAGGTGGGGTCGTGTGTCTTGGTATTGCTGTTGAATCGTTGTATGTATTGCTGGAATGGTAGGCTGCTGGAAATAAAGAGAGTGGGCTGGAAAACAAGAAAAATGGAATTAAGAGTGGGCTGAGAATTTAAAAAAGGGGTTGTGCTGTTGGGCCGGATTAAAATGGCCCAAACCTGGTCCTTTAAATGGGTTGAAATGAGGTGAGAAATAGATGGTTGGATTTGAATTAGAAAAATGACCAATTAGATTGCAAACTTAATTTAAGTTTAAAACTTAGCCAATTTGAATTTAATTGGTGAAATCGGCTAAAAGTTAAATAAGATGAATTAATAAGAAATTAATTATCGAGCTTCTTAATCTTAACAAAATAAAATAATTAACTTAATTGTAAACTAATTAATTTAAAAATATAAACTATTACTTAAACCAAACCAATTGACAAAATATTTAACCAAAACTAAAATCTTTTGAGACAATTTCAAATATTCATAAAATATACTAATTATATACATAATTATGTAAAACCTATACATTATTTTAAAATTATAAAAGGCGATAAAACTATTTAAAATAATTAATTATTTTTTTTCGAATTTTATAAAGTCAATTATTTCAAATCGTTTGAAATTTAAGAAGCTCGATGATTAATATATATTGTGGAGGTCCAAAATTGGGTGTCAACAGGAAGAAGTAGGATATAATTATATAAAATTACTTTTTATTTTTGGACATTATGGTGGTAGGAAATTAATTAGTCTATGGTCCTTCTTGATGCATTGACACTCTATAAATCCAACTCCAAATGGTTACCAAAACTACATGCTTGGGACACAAAATGCAAATTTCAGTAAGACATCACAAACCAAAATTAATAGTTCCATCAAGTGTAACACCTAGTGAAATAAAATATCTTTCTGAGATAGATGATCAAGGAAGTGCTCGTTTTCAAATTCCCATAATAATGTTTTGCAAATATAATTCTTTAATGGAAGGCAAAGATCCTGCAAAATTTATCATTATCTAAAGCTCTAGTGTACATGTTTTACTATCCATTAGCTGGTACATTCATTGAAGGGCCTAATAAAAAGCTTATGGTAAATTGTAATAGTGAAGGAATCACACCTTGTCATTAAGGGGTCTTTTGGTTTGAATACAATTTATGCTGGGACAAATTATACTGGGATAAGTTATGCTGAGATTAGTTATGCTGAGATTAGTTTTTATTGCTTGTTTGGTTTGCCATATTCAAACTTATAAGGTCGTTTAGAAGGGATAAAAATAAATAGTCATGGGATAAGAAAATAGTGATGGGATAAAAAATTTATGTCATATTTGGGATAACTTTGATAGCTATAAATTTGTCTCCATTGGCCATGGAAAAATTTCAAGAGATTGTCTACAAGATGACTTTAAGAAATGTGAAGGAGTTAATATAATTTTAAAGATGTAATTTTTTTTTCTGCATTTGTTTGTTTTGGGAGTGAATAAATCAAAATTCTGAAGCTCGTAATATTCCACCCTTTTCCCATTGATAAGCAATACTTGTCCATTATGTATGATATTTAAAAATCAAATATATGTTATGTTTTATTGGAATTAAATTTTAAAGATAGAAAGATAGATTTTTGAAATACGTATTATTATTATTCAATTTAATCGTGCAGTCGCCTTGACTGAAAGTTGATCGTGATCAAACATAATTTCCTTAAAACTCAAGAATACAATTAATGATTTAAATCATTCTCGAATACCCTAACTATTTTTAAATACCTTTTCAATTTATTACAACAAAAGGCCGTAGTATTTATTTATATAAAACCACATGTTTCTCATCTTTAATTTGGTTTAACAACCCACATAGCTGTTTTTTTCTTTGTTTGATTAAACATAGAAATATCCTGTCAAACTAATATATATGAATCATTACACTTTGACGTTGAAGGGTCATTGATAATGTTTTTATTGGACTTATTAATGTAACGTTCACGAAGAATGAAATTAAAGAAAGAAAAACGGTTTCTTAAAAATGGTTGAACATACATATTTTCTAATCACCAACAAAATAGTAATCGATCGTTCATCTTTTACTTGTCTACTATTTTAGAAATATATTTTTATTCTTGACATTCATTCTTTATTTCTCAAAATCTAACACTATAACATTAATTAATATGAGAATTGTAGTAAATGTTCATATTAAACATTAATTTTTAAGGAGTATGCAAAATTTAAAGTGGACACATAAAATTAAATAATTGGAGTACATAAGAGAGGGACGTAAAACCTGATGGGATAAACGTAACTCTGAACAAGAAGTTTAAGAAAGAAACGACTAATTTCAAAATTTGTAATATAAAATAAGTCATAAATATTTGAATGTGAATCATAATGAGAAGTAATTTAAAGTTAAAATTATTTATAAATTCGAGTTGAAATTGAGACAAAAACAATTTTAATAGTGGTTGTGTTAAACGTTAAGAGTATTTTTTTACGAATGGCCGGCTGGAATCTGGATGGTCCAACATTCTCACACCACACATTTTTTGTGTTTGTGATAGAATAGTGATCAATTTACACATCTCTTACTTGATGTAATTGACACTATAAATCTCATTCCAAACAATTCATATTTCAATAACAACACATCGTTCCCAGCCCTCTAAATTCTATTAAACCGAATAGCACGTATGACGCATAAGACTATGCCAATTTCAATAACTCATCACAAGCCAAAATTAGTTGTTCCATCAATTATAACACCCCATGAGATAAAACATCTTTCTGAAATAGATGATCAAGGGAGTACTCGTTTCCATGTTTCCATATTAATGTTTTACAAATATAATTCTTTAATGGAAGGTAAAGATCCAGCAAATATTATCAAAGATGGATTATCTAAAACACTAGTGTTTTATTATCCATTAGCTGGTAGACTCATTGAAGGGCCTAATAAGAAGCTTATGGTAAATTGCAATGGTGAAGGAGTCTTGTTTATTGAAGCTGATGCTAATGTGGAGCTTGACAAATTAGGTGACTCTATTAAACCACCATGTCCGTACTTGGATTTACTACTTCACAATGTTCCTGGTTCTGATGGGATTATTGGTTGCCCTCTTTTGCTAATTCAGGTAAATAACATTCTATATAAATCTTTTCTAGATATTCTCTATATTACATAGCAAAATTACTAAACTAGTCCTTCGGGATGACTCAGTTGGGTATACATCCCTTGTGTGGTTTGAAGTCTATTACACAGTGGGGAGTTTACCCAGTGCTCACCTGAAGGGCAGAGGCTGTGGCAGAGATTGTAGCGGTTATCCTACAATTGAATAAATAAATTACTAAACTAGAATATCTCTATGTATAGGTGACCCGTTTTAGCTGTGGTGGATTTGCTTTTGGATTTAGACTTAATCACACTATGATGGATGCATATGGTATCAAAATGTTTCTAAATGCATTAAGTGAATTAATTCAAGGAGCTTCTACACCTTCCATATTACCTGTATGGAAAAGGGATCTCCTAAGTGCTAGATCATCACCATGCATTACATGTACTCACCATGAATTTGATGAGCAAATTGAATCAAAAATTGCATGGGAATCTATTGAAGATAAGTTGATACAACAATCATTTTTCTTTGGAAATAAGGAGATGGAAGTCATTAAAAATCATGTTCCTCCAAATTATGGATGTACGAAATTTGAGTTATTAGTGGCATTTTTATGGAAAAGTCGTACCATTGCTCTTGATTTGCACCCTGAAGAAATTGTTCATTTGACGTTACTTATCAACATACGTGGAAAGTCACTCAAATTTGAATTGCCATCTGGATATTATGGGAATGCATTCATTACTCCAGCTGCGATATCGAAAGCAGGATTATTATGTTCAAATCCACTAACATATGCAGTTGAATTGATCAAGAAACTTAAAGATCGTATGAATGAAGAGTACATTAAATCACTAACAGATTTGATTGTAATTAAAGGGAGACCAGAGTTATCAAAATCTTGGAATTTTATTATCTCAGATAATAGGTCTGGTGGATTTGATAAATATGATTTTGGATGGGGAGAGCCTATTTTTGGTGGAGTTCCAAAAGCTGTATCTATAATTAGTTTTGGTGTGCCTGTTAAAAATGAGAATGGAGAAAAGGGTATTTTGATAGCTATAAGTTTGCCTCCTCTTGCTATGGAAAAATTTCAAGAGGTTGTGTATAACTTGACTTTAAGAAATGTGAAGATGTAGAAGTACTTGTCCATCTTGTATGATATTTATAAATCAAGTATTTGTTTTATGTTCGATTGAAGATGAAATTTAAGTTCGATATATCATTTAATTTGTCAATAGTTAAAACTTTTCCTTGACATTTCACTTAGGTGGATGTCATGCGACATGCCACCTTACCCTAGCACTATTTTGAAAGGGGTATACTTTCTTATCTTTTGGCTTAACAACCAATCCACATAACCAATAGTTTGGTGTTGAAGGGTTAAGTAAAGAACAAAACTTTTTAAATCTTTGGTTTTCATTTAGTGAAAGAAAGAAAGACAAAAGTTTTCTGAAAAAGACATTTGGAGTGTGTTTGTTTAGAGCCATACATATGTATCCCCTCATCCATTTTCGATTTCTGAACACGAAATTTAAGAAAGAAGGAAATAATTTAAACTTTTATATTTTAAAATTAGTTATAAATATTTATGTGAGTTATAAATTATTTTATTAAGGATTAATAAAATGAGAATTCACGTGTATCTAACTCTCTCGCTCGCCTCTCTCCTCTCTCGCTCCCCTCTATCCCTTTGTATCTGTACTTCTTAATGTGTTTAGAATGTATATAACTGGATCCAAATATATGTATATAGTAGGGGTGGCGAAGTAGGGGTGGGTGGGTCGAGTGTATGGGTGAAAAAATAAAATTTTGAAGTTGGAAGAGAGTTTTGGAAAATGTTTTCCTTAAGTTTTGAAGGGAAGTCATTTTCCTTAAATTTGAGGAAAATGAGTTGATTTGGAAAACATTTTCCAAAACATTTAACCCAACCAAACATGAGAAAATTGGAAAACATTTTCCGGAAAATATTTTCCTTCATACCAAACACACCCTATATGGCTCACACTATGCCAATTTCAATAACATATCAAGAAACAAAATTAGTAGTGCCAACAATAATAACACCTCATGAGCAAAATATCTTTCTGAAATAGATGATCAAGGGAGTACACGTTTTCATAGTCACATATTAATATTTTACAAATATAATTCCTCAATGAAAGGAAAAGATCTGCGAAAATTAAAAGACAGATAATGTGAATTCTACATTAATTAAGCAAAGATTAGACAATTAAAGGATCAATGAACAATATGAAATTAACATTAACTCTCTTTCCGTATTAATTTATTTATCTTACTTTTCTTTTTAATTAGTCTAAAAAAGAATGTCTCTTTCCTTCTTCTTCTTTTTATTATTCTTTAATATAAACTTTTCACATGACATATTTAAGATTACAAGATTAAAGAACATTTTGGTACACTCTATATATAACTTTAATTTAAGACCACAAAATTTGAAATTTTTTTTTACCGTATTAAACTTCGTGTGAAATCAAAATCAGATCAGACAAACAAATTAAAACGAAGGGAGTACCTTAACTTGTCTAGAAACATTTAACTAGCATGTAGATTTGGAGACGTTTTTTTTCCCGCTTTCATCATCAAATGTTGATCTTTTCCTTTTCAATCTTATTGTGACAAAATAAATCCCGTTTACCTTTTGCCCACTACTTCCTCTGATTCATTTAACTTGTCATATTTTCTTTTTGCACGCATATTAACAGCTTGTTTGGATGGTTGTTACTTGTTATATATATTGCATTGTATTATTAGTTTAAATATAATATTTACTTTAATTACTGCCTACTACTCTTTCTTTTAGCACATATGGCACACACAATGCCAATTTCAATAAAATACCACTTGCCAAAATTAGTAGAACCAGCAAAAGTAACACCACATGATACAAAACATCTTTCAGATATAGATGATCAAGGGAGTAACCGTTTTCAAGTTCCCATATTAATGTTTTATAAATATAATTCTTCAATGGAAGGGAAAGATCCTGCAAAGATCATAAAAGATGGATTATCTAAAACACTTGTGTTTTACTATCCATTAGCTGGTAGGCTCATTGAAGGGCCTAATAAGAAGCTTATGGTAAATTGTAATAGTGAAGGAATTATGTTTATTGAAGCTGATGCTAATGTAGAGCTTGACAAATTAGGTGACTCTATTAAACCACCATGTCCATATTTGGATTTACTACTTAACAATGTTCCAGGTTCTGATGGGATCATTGGTTGTCCTCTTTTGTTAGTTCAGGTAAATAATTTTTTTTTTTTACAGTAAAACCTCACTTAATTAATACATGGTTACTTAATAATCTCTCTAAGATAATATTTTCCTTCCGTCCCAGCTTGGACCAATGGAAAAAATCACTCATTTCAATAAGATAATAAGATAATATATTTTCAGAAGACCCCTATATAAATATATGGTCCCATTAATAATATAAAATTAATAATTCTTTAAAAGTACAAATATATCTAAGACAATTTAGTGAAATATGATTATATTTTTTTTGTTGAAATTTAAATTTAGTTGAACCTCATCTCTAATTTTTTTTATTGTATCCAAAAGTTTCAGTGTTGTTTTTTCAAACTACACCATAAAATTGTAAAGGGTTCTAAATTCTATAAGTGTTTTCTTACGTATAAATGGTTCCAAATGTATTGTATCATTTTCAACTTTATCATCAACATTATTTTTTCCAATGGTATCCACAATTTCTTCTAAGCTCTAGACCTATGAACACATATCATTTTCACCCATCCAAAAAGTTATTAACGTTCATAATTAATGCGGCAACTGAGATCATTAATCATAACCTCAAGTTCATGAACAACATTTTCACAAGCGGGTTCATTCAAATTATCTGAGATTTCATCTTTGAATGAATTTTGCGTGTCCAAACACTCTTTAAAATAGTAAATATTAATTTATCGATTAAATAATACCTCTACAAAATAATAATATTTCATGGTCCCACCTATATTAATTTAATGAGGTTTTATTGTATTATATTTTGCTTTTATAAATAATTTCTCAAACTACTATATATACCTTTATGTATAGGTGACTCGTTTTACTTGTGGTGGATTTGCTGTTGGATTTAGACTTAATCACACAATGATGGATGCTTATGGCTTGAATATGTTTCTAAATGCATTAAGTGAATTAATTCAAGGAGCTTCTACACCTTCTATATTACCTATATGGCAAAGGGATCTTCTAAGTGCTAGATCATCACCATGTATTACATGTACTCACAATGAATTTGATGAGCAAATTGAATCAAAAATTGCATGGGAATCTATTGAAGACAAGTTGATACAACAATCATTTTTCTTTGGAAATATGGAGATGGAAGTCATTAAAAATCAACTTCCTTCAAATTATGGATGTACGAAATTCGAGTTATTAGTGGCGTTTTTATGGAAATATCGTACCATTGCTCTTGATTTGCACCCTGAAGAAATTGTTCATTTGACGTATCCAGTTAACATGCGTGGAAAGTCACTAAAAATTGATCAATTACCAGCTGGTTATTATGGGAATGCGTTTGTTACTCCAGCTGCTGTAGCAAAAGCAGGATTGTTATGTTCAAATCCACTGACATATGCAGTTGAATTGATCAAGAAAGTTAAAGATCATATAAATGAAGAATACATTAAATCAGTGACAGATTTAATGGTTATTAAAGGGAGACCAGAGTTAACAAAATCATGGAGTTTTATTGTGTCAGATAATAGATATGTTGGATTTGATGAATTTGATTTTGGATGGGGAAAACCCATTTTTGGAGGGGTTTCAAAAGCTGAATCTTTTATTAGTTTTATTGTGCCTGTTAAAAATGACAAGGGAGAAAAAGGTATTTCGATAGCTATAAATTTGCCTCCACTAGTCATGAAAAAATTTCAAGAGGTTGTCTACAAGATGACTTTAGAAAATATGGAAGGAGTCAACATAATTTGAAGGATGTAAAAGTGAATAAATTAAAATTATGGAGCTTGTAATTTTCTTATTAAAAAATACTTGTGATGATGTATGATATTTATGAATCAAGTATATTTTTTATGTTTGATCGGAAAGTAATTTTATTTTATTTTTTATAAAAGGAAAGACTTAAATATGTCATTGAACTTTAAAAAAAGGTTTATTTATGCTATCCATTTAAAGTTTGGCTTATCTATGCAATTTCTTTTGAGAAAAGGCTCATCTATGCCATCTCAAAGTTCGATGGCATCTTTGAGCTTTTTCTCTTTAAAAAAATGATTTAATTAATGACATGGCCCAAATCATAATTGACCACATGTAAAAAATGGTTTTGCAAAATCAAAATTATTTTCAGCTAACAAATAATGACATGAGGGAGTCTTTTCTCAAACGAAAAATGACATAGACGAGTCAAACATTAAACAAATGGCATAAATAAGTCTTTTCTCAAAGTAATTTTCTATGAAAAGAATTATTAGTTAGACAACTATACGAGATACAAGGGCGGAGCCACCTTAGGCAAAGGGTGTTCCGGTGCACACCCTTCGTCAGAAAATTATATGGTATACATAGGTTAAGCGTTAGTTAATATGAGTGTATATATTTAATTTTATACACTCCTAACATAACTGAAAAGAAAATTTACACACTCTTCGCCAAATTTCTAATTCTACCACTAATGAGATATTAACTCCTCTTCTACAATACACATAAAAAAAGTTTAGATAAAAGACATATAATGTGAGTTCTACATTATTGTGTAAGAAACAATACACAAGTACGCAACCTCGTCATGTTAGACATTTAAAGGATCAATGTATAGTATGAAATTAACATATACTCTTCTTCCGTATCAATTTGCTTATCTTATTTTTCTTTTTAATTAATCTAAAAAAGAATGCCTTTTCTTTTTAATTCAAACTTTTTACAAGAAATATATAAGACTATAAAATTAAAAAATATTTAGATACATACTACATTACTTTAGCTTCAGGCCACAAAATTCAAAAAAAAACTTTTTTACTTTTTTAAACTTAGTGTGAAGTTAAAATCAGATTAATTAATACATTAAAACAAAGGAAGTACGTACCTTAACTTGCCGGTTGTTGTGACTACTAGTCTAGAAACATTTAACTAGCAAGTAGATTCCAAGACGTTTTGTTTTTCCCTCTTTCATCATCAAGTGTTTACTCCCTCTGATTCATTTAACTTGTCACGTTGCGTATTTAGGATTTTGAGATGATGGATGTACTATTACGAAATATTGAATCTAAGATAAGTATAAATTTTATAGTAGGTCTACTTCATACCTTATATATAAAAAAAATTTAATAGGTTTATCCTTTAAACTGTTGATGTGTGACATTATATAATGACGGAAAACAATACAATCTATCTAAACATTATATTTATTAAACTAATACCGTAGGAAAGTTTCTGAACTTTCCAATTTGAATGATTGTTGCATCATTTCATGTAAATTTCTTAGTGTCGATTATTTTAAAATTTATATAAAATTTTCATTTTTAGATCAAATTTATTATGGAAAATTACTAAAATTTAAAGTTAGTTCTTGTAATATGATTATTTACTTAGTTGTAATAGCTTTTATTCAATATTGAGATTGTAGTTGATGTTTTAGGGTTATTATTGAGTTGCAATAATTTCTAGATTGAAGAGAGTAGTTGCGTGGGTGTGATTTGTAACAAAAGGCGAGTTTAACTTTTTGGAGAGTAGTTAGAACAATTTGAGTGAATTGTTTATGAGTCGAGGCACTAGAGTTAGTCACTACTAAGTTGTAATCTAATTTAAACGTTGCTCTTGAGAAGTTGGTAGAAATTGGTGGTTGAAACTTGAAAACCTACACGCCGTAGGTTGTGGATTTTTACTCCCTTGAGCAAGATTGGTGATTGAAGAGATTGATGGTTGAAAGCCTACACGTTGTAGATCGTGGTCTTGTTGAACACGTTCTGGTCTTTCAGGGCTGCATTCTGAGAAATTCTTTGGTTCACTTTCGATAGTAATGACTACACGAAAATTTCGATGTCACAAAGAAAAATTATCACAAGTAGTAATTTTCTTACCCAATTTTGTAATTTTGGGATCCATTAACCTTACAAAGGTTAGACAATTACAAACTTTTAGATATTTCAAATTTGGCTTGTACTCTCTCCATAACTCAAAAGGTATTAGCTTAGACTTTTTATTCGGCACACGATTCAACACATAACAAGACTTTTTATGAGCCACATGTATCAATAGATATGACATTAGTCAATTCAACCAAAATTCTATTTTTCCTTCCCACTACACCATTAGATACAGAAGAGTAAATTAGAGGAGGAGCTTCATGAATTATATACAATGATCTAACAAAAATTATCAATATTAAATATGTTGCTCGTAACATTATTCTAAATAATTTATCTAATTAATCTAAAAAACGAATCTTGAACCAAACATTTGACATTATTTAATTCCATACAAACTGACAGCTAATTGATTAAATTTTCACAATAAATTCTAAAATGATGCAACAAAAATAATAATTCTTCTACAATAAGCACATAATAAAGAAAGTTTAGATAAAAAGAAATAATGTGAATTCTACATTAATTGAGCAAAGATCATTATAAGAAACAACACGCAACCTTGCCATAGTAGACAACTAAAGGATCAATATACAATATGAGATTAACATAATCTTATCTTACGCATCAATTTGTTTATTTTACTTTCCTTTTTAGTTTATCTATAAAAGAGAATGATTCTTTCCTTTTTTTATAATTCTCTAATTCTAACTTTCCATGTGACATAGATTATTGGGAAGAAGGAGAACATATAAAATAATTTTGATGATTGATAAAGTGAACATGGTTCACTACTTGTTGTCGTATGTGTACTCTATCAGGTGAACCAGGTTCCCAAACGTGAATGCAGACAACCTGTACAAATATGAGAGATTGCGGCAAAGAAGAAAAATATTAAAGTGCAGAAATAAAGGAGCGAAAAAATAAATAAAGAAAGCTTGAAGTTAACCCAAGTAAAATCTCATATTGAAACTTAATCGATAAGAAAGCTTTCAACTCAACTTTGTGTTAGGGAATTCTAGTGACCTTAATTCATATCCAAAAGCATTTCCACATTTAAAGAATTGACCTTAACTTAAAAACTGACGGGATCACCTATATGGAAGGTTGGACGGTCCGTACAAGGCCTCATTGGCCGTATAGGGAACCGTCCAGAAGACCCCAAGTCTGGCAGCCTTTCACAGCTGGACTGCCCTCCCTATGCGGCTCGTACACTTGTAAATGGACCATCTAGGGATCCGTACAAGTGAGGCCAAAATTTCAGGTGGCCTTAAACGGCCAGCCACTGTCCCTAGCTAAACGGCCAGTGGTGCCCTAAATGGATCGTTTAGGGTCTCGTGAAGGGTCTCTGTCCTGTTTTAGGCATGTGGACTTGCCCGTTAACTCACTATAGCCTTTCTCAAAGTCCGAAGTGTTACAATGACATAGCATAAATCATTAAAACTTAGCAAATGTTGAGCAAGAAATAGTATTGAACCAAAAATCAACCTATAAGATGAGAAATCTAAGCCGATAAAGAAATTTTATTGAGAATTGAGCACATATAAGTAAGTGTAATCAAGATAATTATTCATCAAATACATGATCTCATTAGATAAATTACTACTATTCAAAATATATATATATATGGCTAATTTTTTATTTTTTTATCTCACATCTTTTAATACCTTATTACTCCACATGAATGCAATTGGCACTCTATAAATCTAATTCCCAATGCATAGCAAGAATACATACTTTTATTACTCTCATCATACACTACTCTTTCTTTTAGCACATATGGAAAACGGTATGCCAATTTCAATAAAATACCACAAGCCAAAATTAGTAGTACCAGCAAGAGTAACACCTCATGAGACAAAACGTCTTTCTGAAATAGATGATCAAGGGACTACTCGATTCCAAATTCCCATATTAATGTTTTATAAATACAATTCTTCAATGAAAGGTAAAGATCCCGCAAAATCTATCAAAGATGGATTATCTAAAACACTTGTGTTTTACTATCCATTAGCTGGTAGACTCATTGAAGGGCCTAATAAAAAGCTTATGGTAAACTGTAATAGTGAAGGAATCATGTTTATTGAAGCTGATGCTAATGTAGAGCTTGACAAATTAGGTGACTCTATTAAACCACCATGTCCATACTTGGATTTACTACTTCACAATGTTCCTGGTTCTGATGGAATCATCGGTTGTCCTCTTTTGTTAGTTCAGGTAAATAATAGATTCTCTTTTATTATATATATATATATATTTTGTTTTTATAAATTATTTCTTAAACTACTATATATACCTTTATGTATAGGTGACTCGTTTTACCTGTGGTGGATTTGCTGTTGGATTTAGACTTAATCACACAATGATGGATGCTTATGGCTTGAATATGTTTCTAAATGCATTAAGTGAATTAATTCAAGGAGCTTCTACACCTTCTATATTACCTGTATGGCAAAGAAATCTCCTAAGTGCTAGATCATCACCATGCATTACATGTACTCACCATGAATTTGATGAGCAAATTGAATCAAAAATTGCATGGGAATCTATTGAAGATAAGTTGATACAACAATCATTTTTCTTTGGAAATAAGGAGATGGAAGTCATTAAAAAACAGGTTTCTTCAAATTGTAAAAGTACAAAATTCGAGTTATTAACAGCGTTTTTATGGAGATGTCGTACAATTGCACTTAGTTTGCACCCTGAAGAAATTGTTCGATTGACGTACCTTATTAACATACGTGGAAAGTCAGTAAAATTTGAATTACCAGTTGGTTATTATGGGAATGCGTTTGTTACTCCAGCTGTTGTAGCAAAAGCAGGATTGTTATGTTCGAATCCATTGACATATGCAGTTGAATTGGTTCAGAAAGTTAAAGATCATATAAATGAAGAGTATGTTAAATCAATGACAGATCTAATGGTGATTAAAGGGCGACCAGAAATAACCAAATCTTGGAATTTTCTTATCTCAGATAATAGATATGCTGGATTTGATGAATTTGATTTTGGATGGGGAAACCCCATTTTTGGAGGGGTTCCAAAAGCTACATCTTTCATTAGTTTTGGTGTGTCTGTTAAAAATGACAAGGGAGAAAAAGGTGTTTTGATAGCTATAAGTTTGCCTCCACTAGCCATGAAAAAACTTCAAGATATCTACAAGATGACTTTCAGAAATATTGAACAAGTCAACATAATTTCAAAGATGTAATGCTTTTTCCTATTTGAAAGTACTTGTTTGTCTTGTATTTTAGTATTTTGTTTCAATTTATGTGACGGTGTTTGAAAAAACAAACCGCTTGTTTGTGTCTCTTCAATTTTCAGACAAACATAGCACAAATGGTGACTTGGTGTGTAATTTTATGTATAGATTAGCTGAATTCCATTTACAATTTACATAAATTGACACACATAGTTGGATAAGTACAAAGAAAAAGTTTTGAAGTAAATAAAGATCCATCTTCATTTTCAAGCAAAGATTCTATGATGACTTAAGATTCCACATTGTTGATTTCTCCTGAAAATAGAAACAAGAATGCAAAACAAGTTAGTGAGAGTTACATGAATCTACTAGAGCTCTAAAAACTCAAACATTGTGTATATCAATGTATTTAGCAAGATTCATCACTATAAACTAATAAAACGTTTGCGTTGGAGGAATCTTAGTAGCTTAGTTGGTTGTTTATCTGAACTTTCACCTTGTTAGTGAGTTTGATTCCCCATCTTGTAATCCCCAACCCCAAAAAAAGATAGATAGTAATTACCTAAAGAAAAAAACTAAGAAAACATATTGAAGACTGCACAGAGGCATCTAACAAAGAATTTTAACTGCTTTTGTGATCACTGTGAATGGAACAGTTTGATTAAGCCATGACAGTGAAGATATACTGTATTACCTTATTCCATGATCACAAATCAAACGGATTTGGGTTTCAATCTACATATGTTGCTCGTACTCTTCAAAAATGTTGATGGTTGTATGTCAATTCCTCCAAAAGTAGTGCGCTTTTTAAGGATCCGACACAGGTGCAGCGGCATTTTTGGAGAACACAAGCAACTTAGGTTTTGATACTTCTGAGAATCAAAATGATGTGTATTCTTCAACATTACTTCAAACATATTTAGTATATTTGCTTCATATATAACCAAGCCACGGGGGGGGGGGGGGGGGGG